>CAODLS011096234.1:0-18067 GCA_948243855.1 Flueggea neowawraea | reverse complement strand
CCCATAATTATCCGTTCTGTTAATTATTGAAATCGAGTCTGATTGTCTTAAAATTATTTTTCTCATAAAATCACCCTAATAAAGTCCAAAGTTCGATGGTGCTTGAACGGAGATTATTGCACATTGAGGGCCTTTCACAAGCAACCTTCTGGATCCTCTCTTGCTTCCTCCAATTAGGTAATTTTCACTCTTAATTCTTGAACTGTACATTCTTATGATTATTTTTTTTCCTCCGTCAAAAATTATTTTTTTACAAGTTATTATATTTGTTATTACTAAGAATCGAACTTTTAATATTTCAATACTAAAATTGACTATTGTATCAATGAACTACAAGTCTATTTATCTTTTAAATAATTTGTTATACATGATATTTGCTGTCTCATTTTTTTCTTATCTCCTAAGCTTTGAAGACAATATTCGTGCCATGTGAAAGCAGCCCTATATTCAGGCCAATGCCAACATAAGAATTTAGAATGTTCCATTCATGATGAAAGCTAGTAATTCCACCGCACATTTACGCTTGTTGCCGGTTTGGGAACCGCCGGTTCCGGTTCAGGAACCGGAACCAAACCGTGGTTCCCACGGGTTGGTCTGGTTTCGACCCGATTTGATTTCGGTTCTGGTTTTAATCGGTTTTGGTTCAGGTTTTGATCGGTAACTGCCAATTCCGGTTCGGTTTCCACTTTTTTTTTGAAATTTTGTTTTAATCCGCTATTTTATCTTGTCAAATTATTTCGGTTTGTAAATTTTGTTATATTCAATAATTAATTATAGTACCAATAATACATTGTATTTCAAAGATTTTTTTTAATAATTTTTAAATAAATTAATTATTCTACTAGTAATTATGTCACATAATTTTAAACAAAATTAAAAAAAACTCATTAAATTTTATTAAATGTAATGAAATAACAAAATAACTAAATTAAACTATAGTAAAAAAGTTAGAAGGAATTTGAAAAATGTAATTACAAAAAATAATTTTGAGAAATATAGAAAACGTAATTACAATAATAAAATATATAAATAATTAATAAGAGCAATTTAGAGCAAAATAAATTTTTAAGAGAGAAGAAATAGTGTGAAATTGGTAGGAATAGGATAGAGGTATTTATAGGGTTGAAAAAAATAGGAAAATAGCGGTTCAAACTACTGGTTCGACGGTTTATAGAGGGATGAAACCGGAGATTCCGGTTTTAACCGGTTTGATTTCGATTCGGTTTGTCAGTTCCGGTTCAAATTTTACATGTCTACGCACATTATTATTATTATTGTTGTTGTTGTTGTTGAAAGGAAAGGCCAACAACAATTTGCATGCGCCCTGTAAGTGATCAGAGTTAATTATTTGGTTTTTATTCAATTCTTTTTCCCTTGGGGTGGCATTAATTGTTTTATCAATCGTAGTCATCAATTTCAAATATAATCATCTGAAACTAATATCACTATATTAATATTTACGTTGCAATTTGCAAGAGCTAAATGTAAATTTATCTATATATTGATTTAGTAATATGAGATCTATGGTGATGACGAAAAAGACTCCCCGATTAAAAGGTTGAAGAAAAATATGCCAAGTCAACCCGTTCTCTTCTTTTGTTTCAATTTTTTTTCTCCGTTTTAAATTTTTATGATCAAATTGCGCATGAATTTTCACATGACTGCTTCAAAAGGCCGCATTTAATTTTTTATTCTTTTTTTATATAATCCTTGAGCGATCATTTATTTTTCTCTTATGACGAAATTTAAAATATAAAAAAAGGGTATATAATCTTTTGTAAGAGATTCTGCACCCTGTGACAAAATAAGGGGTATCTATTATTAAAAGCAGCTTGTTGACACTTAATAATTATTAGTAATAATCCCAATATTCTAAATATCAACAAGCACAATTACTCTAGAAGACTTTGCAAAATCAACCCTAATTAATGCTATTATTAGAGGGCTTGCGATTTGCATGAAAGAAATGCGTCATGGCTCGAGCAATTAGGGATATTTACGTAGGATATATTATACATGTTCAAAGCATTCTTAAAATGAACCTTGTCCTCCTTAATTTAGTAAATATTTTTAAGGAAAAAATAAATAATAGTACTTCATGTTGCAAGGAAAGTCGTCTTGTTCTAAAGAATTATAATAGCTAGTCCTAATGGTTGAAGGACCAAAAATTAGCCAAAGAAATCTTAATTAATCAATGTTTTCATAATGCTGCATGCAAGCCAAACATCTTGCTTTTTGTTTGCTGAATCAGTGTTTTCTTGCGATAATTACTACGTAATTCTTATCATTATCTTTTCGCATCTGAATTGACATTTTAGTGATTAGAAATAGGAGATTCCATGCAATATTTTTTCTTTGATTCATCAAGTAAATATGAATTTATCAAGTATATTTAGTTTAATGAAGCCAAGACGTTCAAAAAGGTTATTCAACCCCAATTTTAAGCTTGATTATTTTTAAGGACAAAAAGTACGTCCAATCATAAAGATACACACAGAATGGTATATTCACATTAGTGTTTGCACTGTTCAAGAAAATTAAATATTTTAGTGTTTGCATTATATAAATAAATAGAAATATGCATATGCATAAATAATGAGTACTCGGCCAATCGTTACCATTATTTTTTGCTTATAGAGTTTCGGTATTATAGAGCCACAATCTGAGTTAACATTATTTTGCTTCTGGATTACTTCAATTTTTTAATTAATTAGTTGTACAGTGTGACAATTGGTAAATAATTAAATATAAGATCAAATCACTTGCGGGCATTGTAGAGCCAGATTCCTCCTCCAAAATCTTTCATGAAATTTTTTTGCTGTCCTTTTCTCAATCCGAAGTTATAACATCCCAATAATTATTATCCATAAATATAGATTCCATTCCCCAATATTAACTAGAATTATCACTAACAAATCCCTTAATTTGATGAATCTTCCAATTGCTTTCACACATTATGTATACTTGAATGAAGATGCAGACTGACTTGGAATCTAAATTAACAAAATGTTTGGAGACGAATCAAGATTGAATCTCAGCTTTCCTCAAGAATAGTCAAACAAGAAATTAGAAAAGATACATTTTTGAGGATTTGAGACTTAAGATCCAATTAATGAAAGTCACACTCTTTTGTTTATCAAGAGAAAATGTTGGGATTAGGACATTTGATTTGGCCTTTTGATTCATGACAATGTGGATTATATATTAATTAAGCTGCAATTTTGATGCTTGGCCCTCTAAAGGGGTAGGGGTGTAGGGTTATTCTACCAAGATTAAGCTATCCCTTCAAATTTAATTAAACTAGATAATTGCTCTTCAATTCTCAAAAAGGTACTTAGTCTAATCAATATCTCGGACTGTATACTGATCAGTTTCGCATACTAAAAAGATATATACAAATATTTCACTGATTGAACTCTTAAATCATTATTTGTGAATAACGTATACTTAATATAACACAAACAACCAATTGCCGTGTAATTAAATACTTATTTCTCTCTCGAAACAAACATGAGCATTACTATTACAAGGTTTATGACCAAATTTCGACTGCAACTTACTAGTAGCTCCAAATTTTTCGGGTTTCATCGTACGCAAATGTGGTCTAAGATCGTATTATTTGTAAATGCATTACATGAATAAACTGCATTACATGAACAACTTACAAGGTTTATTATTTGTAAATGCAGTACATGAGTATACTGTTGTTATACTAGCTAATAGAATTGTAATTTGGTGATCGTATCTAGTATCAAAAGGTGGTAACCAAATTTAATTTAAAAAAAATCACCGGTATGTGCTGTGTAATTTTAAATTGAGGAACCGAAAAAGTTTTAATTAGATAGAGTTAAGCTCCTTTCTCTGGTCAAACCCTGCACTGATGCCCGGATTATGGGCTTAAACAATACTTAGGCTGTTTCCTAGGCATTTGTTGGGATCGCATTTACATTTCATAAAATTGTATTGCAAGTCAAATCTAAAATTATAGTACTAATTAATATATTAGGCACAAATGAGTTCAGACTTGCAAAAAGACTCCTCTATTTTGACATGTGACTCACTATGTTCCCTTCGATTTATCAATTTTGTGGTCAACTGCATTACAGTTCCACTTGTTTTTGTTAGCTACACCCCTAAAATTTTGACTTATTACATCCAAAAACTCCTAAATTATTTAGCTCTATGCCACAGCCCCTAAATTATTAAATGAGCCTATCAATTTCTAATTTATTTTATTATATATTTCATAATTCTAAACTACCTACATTTTCTTCTTTCTAAACTATCTAACTATATAATTAAATTTGTACTCAAGAGCATAAAGAGGTCGCAGGAGATATGCTAACCTAGTTGAGATGTCCTTGTTACAGTCACTGATTTCTGAGTCCCATGTCTTTTATTTTAAAAAAACTATATAAATTCTGTTTTTTAGCTGGATTTAAGTTATTTTATAAAATGCTAAACGATTTGTATTTTAATTCAACCAAGAAGCCAAGCCAAAAAAATCAGTCAAGAAGTGAAGTCACAAAACACAAAGTAATAGTTAAGGGGTTAACGATGTACATGTTATACTTTAAGGAGTTGATGGTAGAAAAATAAATAATTCAGGGGTTTGGGATGTTACATAACAAAATCTTTTAAGACCCTTTTTTTGGCCTGGACAAAAAAATTTAAGACATTTTGCAGCATCTATTTTTTTTTTCAATGATTTTAGTTCATAGAAAGCTCATGACAACCATTAATTCGGTGTTTCTCCGGAATAATTCAAGTTTTTCGGATTCCGAGGAATACGGTCACCTTGTAATAACAAAGATTTTGTTAACTACACCCGGACGAGGCAATTACTCCTTCCGTCCCAAAATAATAGTCAAATTTTTTTTATCCGTATCAAATTATAGACTTATTTTCTTTTTAAAATTAGTGGTTGTTTATTATTTTATTATATTATCTTTCTTTTAATGCATTAAAAATTATGTCATTAATTGTTAAGATATAATTTTAAAAATACAATTCAAAAAGTCTTCTAAAATTTAATTAGTCCAACTAATTTTCTTAATCTATGTGAAAAAGTCAACAAGCATATATATATGGGACGAAGAGAGTAAATTATAGTTATAGATGCATGCAATGGGCAGCATAAGCTAAAAGACTGAGCACCAAATGATAATCTAAGTCATTGCCATTTTAATTAATTAGAAATTGAAAAAATAACTCATAGTTGAGGTACGGTTTTGTTTTAATTGGAGATTCTTAAAGCCAACAACTATATGATGCAACCTTAATTTCTAATCTCTCTAACTTTATCATTCAAAATAATGACGATGGTGAGGCACTTTTTTTTTTCAGTTTCTATGCTTTTATATATATATATATATATATATATATATCGGATGGGTAGTTTCTCTGCTTCTGCTTCTAAAATTTACGTGAACATAACTTAATTACGTTTCACGACAGTTCAAAAATTTACCTTTCACGAATCAATTGCCAAAAGCCCACTTCTTTTTTATTCTATGGAATCGACATACATATCACCTTTTTTCCTCAACTTTTGTAATTTAATCGATAGGAGGAGCGATTCCCTCCCTCTTATTTGGGGACCAAAAAGGGTTAATGACCCTCTAAGAAAAAAAATTACACATAATCAATAAGATTTTTAGTTTAACGGTAAATATGTTAGGAGAAGAACAGCTAGTACTTTAATCCTAAAAGTGATTATTTACTTTTAATTTGATAATAAAAGAATGCCAGTGAACAAATTGATTTGCTCTTTAGTATGTTGATTTTTGTCAATTTCTTATCGTTAGTTAAATGGGAGACAAATCATTCACGTTAAAATTAAAAAAGAATACAAAAATAAATAAATATTCTTAATATTCTGAAATTAATTTCTACCGTGTGCTCAGTGACAAGTTCAAATTCCTTGTGGTCTTTAATTAAATGTATGCGCTGGACAAAGTATAGTACATCTACCTAATTAATAGTTTAATTAGTGTTGACTTGAAGAAGCATGATAATATATTATACCAAATCGTCCGTCCTGGTCAGCGCGCAACTCTAAATTATGGGTAAAGTTTCAGGAGAACAAAATATAAACACCGCAAGAATTCTCAAAACGGATTGATGCTCACATTCCTCCATTAACAAGCTTCATGGTCAACAACATTAACAGAGATTTATCGTCGATCATAGTTTTTATTGGCGTCTTTACCAAGACGCCACTCCAGTTTCACCTCCTTAATTCATTGAAAAACTGGAGTTTTGGCATCCGCTTTATGCATTTGCATATGTTCCTACAGGCTACATCATCACCAAATAGATTCCCAATTCAATTTTGCCTAGTCGGCGTTCTTGTCTTTCTTTTCTTTAACTTAACTAATGCACAGGAAACCTGAATCTTGTCTCCCAATTTAAATCATTATCATCATTATAATTGTTATTACCAAACAAAAAATTATATAATTTAAGCTTTCTAAACCCAAACTTCTGCATTAATAATTCAGTAGTAAGTTAATTTTGAGGGGAATATATCTATTGAAAGAAGACAAAAATATTTATCAAAAGTCTAGGTAGTAAACAAACAAAGACTTGCACTTCAAATTCTGGGTTTATATCTTAAGTTTTAAGTTCAAATATCGTGGATAATGACTGCAAAAAAGAAAAAGAAGAAGACAAATATACTTGTTTTAATCTATTATATCAAGACATTATATTTATGTATATTTTAATTCCACAAAAGAATATTTCTCTTTTTTTACATTTTTATCAAGCAATTTATCAATTAACAATTTACATCTACTTAATTAACCCAAATCAAACATTATTAAAGAAAAGGAACAAAACCTAAAACCAGCACATAATTAAAGTTTATGAATAGAATGAAGAAATGAAACCGGGGAGTAGGTAGACCAAGTCGTTTGGAGTAGCCGGCCGGCCGCAATGGCGAGACGTCGTATACGTTACAGCCCAAACAACCGACAAGGCCCTCGTACCTAAAGTCTTCATTACTTTAATATGCATATCTATGCAAAACACTAAATCTCCAAATTGTTTTACTATCTTTAGTAAGTCTCAGTTTGTTTAAGTTTGCATTTGCTGGGGACAGATGTTCTATTTTGTTTTCTTACGTTAAAATAAAACCCTACGGTGGATGTTGCAATTTGTCTCGTTTACAGTGCCTTTGGTTCATAAAATCACATTGGGATCTTAATCATCTGTACTGAGTATATTATAGTAATTTTATTATGAAACAAGTTGAATTCAAAACCTCAGATAATACATCTGATATTCTGAAGAAACTTAAGAAACGGACTTCGAATTGAGGTAAGCCCTTTAATTTTTCAGTATCTTCTTGCGGATGATGGTGAGGAATACTCTCCATTGGTAGGAAAAATTTAGATCGTAATGTTCTTGCAGGAGTTTTTTTAAAACAAAATATTTATAAAAAAAACTCAAATTCTAGTTCCTAATAAGAGAGAGAACTCTTAACGTATATATTTTTGTTCATGTTGAGAAATAGTAGGAGTAATTATAAATTATGATAATTTTATTGTCGTGATTATTACCAAATAAGTTTTTTATCGTCTAATAATGCACGCATTTAACTAGTTTCAAACAATTAAGTTATCTTCCTCCACCAGTTGAACTGGTTTCAAACAGTTAACTTATCTTCCACCTTGCTGTCTAAATTAATTATAAGCAGGGCATGCAAGCGGCAGAATTGAAGATTTTACTTCGAAAAAATATAAATACAGCCATACAGCATACAGGAACAACTTTGCAGGTTGAATTTCAAGCGTTCGAATCCAAACAGGGCAGAAGGAATAGAGGAACTTTGTTTTCTTGTCTACTTAAATTTACCACTTCCCGTAACATTCAACAGTTTTTACAAAAACATGACTAGAAAAATTTGAATTTTACTGGAAGTAGCAGTGTAATGAGTTCAAAAGAGAAAAAAAGGGCAGAATTAAATACACCCACCCCTCTACAGCTTAGGACAAAAGATCCCAAAAAAGAAAAGAAAAAAAGAAGAGTGTGTGGGATTAATTAAACAGGTGAATGATTATGACTGATTTCAGCTTTAGCCGACTTCTCTTGATTATCACCACCACCAACAACAACATCGTCATCGTCGTCGTCGTCAAGAACCACAGATCCCGTCAGCTGTTTAGCTCTCTGGGCTTCCAAATCCCAATCAGTGCGACCCAAAACAACCAACATGGTCACCACACACGAGGCTTGTGCAGCCAACATTCCGTGCCACAACCCCTCAAAATCGAACCCTGCAAAAAATGCCAACCACACTGCCACTGGCGTCCCTACCAGGTAGAAACAACCCAAATTAATGTTGGCTCCAACCTTAGGCCTGGCCGTGCCTCGAAGCATCCCACACCCTGTTGTTTGTGGACAATTTCCAAGCTCACAGAGCCCTATTATCGGTAACACTAAGGATGTTAATCGAATTATCTCTTTATCTTGTGTGAACATGGTGGCCCACACTTTCCTCACTGATACTGCGAAATTCAGAGCTAAAAAGCCCAGTGTGAAGCTATAAGCCAGGCCTACAATGGCTGCAAGCTTCGCTTTTTTGGGCTGGTTCGCACCCAGTTCGTTTCCAACTCTTGTTGACACACTGAAGCTAAGTGAAGATGGGAATATGTAGATTAATGAAGTGGTTTGAATCAAAATGCCCATTGAAGCTACTGTTGCTTGTGGGTTCACTAACAATCCGCATAGCAAAATCATGATCTCGTACCACCACCATTCAAGACAGACTGAAACACAGCTTGGAATTGCCAAATTGAGCAGTGGCTTCCATTCCTTGAAGGCGTCAATGGAGAAACCGTTCCAAGTCTTCTTGTGAACACCGGAGATAAGAATATAAATGATTAAAGAAGCGACAAGATTGAAATTAGTCCAAACCCCACTCAGAGCAATGCCTCTAATTCCTAAGTTGAGGTGTGTTACAAGAAAATAGTTAATGGGTATGTGTAGAAGAATCGATAAAGTGGCACAATATGTCAGTGGTAAGGTTATGGATTGACTTCTAAGATAGATTCTTAATGGGTGTAAAAAAGATTGGGCTAAGAGGTCAGGGAGAGAGTAAAGAAGATATGATTGTGCTTCTGAAGCTATAGACAAGTCCTGTCCACAAAAGAGGAGGATCTTTTTCATGTTAAGCCAGAGAAAAGATATGGATAATGAAGTGAGAATAAGTAAAAGAATTGCTCTTTGTAAAGTTAGGCCAAGAAGGCTGTGTTTTTTGGCTCCAAATGCTTGACCACAGATGGGTTCCATTCCCATGGCAAGCCCAGAGAGGAGAGAGTAACCAGTTATGTTAGCGAAGCCAATGGCAAGAGCCCCACCGGCCAAGGCAAGCTCGCCGAGACGGCCGAGAATGAGCATAGAAATCATAGAGCGAGAATAAAGAAGAAGGCCTGTCAGTATCATGGGAAGAGCAATCTTGGCGATGGAAATGACTTCATTGATGACAAAGCCGAGGTGGGTCTTTTGTTGCTGGTCTTGTTGTTGTGTTGGGGTTTTATGCAACAATGGGGATTGTATGTTGGAATCATCGACACCGGAGGGAAGGTAAGGCTGATCCGAAATGCACTGGCGGGGTAGTGGAGATGAGGTTAGCTGGCACATTCTTGTTGCTATGTGGAGTATATGTGTTTGTGTGTTGGAGAAAGAATGAGAAAAATGTGTCCAAAAAGGAGAAATGGCGAGGGGGTATTGTGGATGCAACTCCCAGATGGCTATTTATAGTTACATTTTGGAGAGACTCTTTAAAAAAATTGTACTTTCCGAAATTTTAACTCAACTCACATTTTGTACCATTTTGCATGTCGGCTAGTGACCGGCTGTAGGAAACCACTACACACAGTGAACTAAGATTTTTATAAATTAATTAAATCAACAGACATTAAACTTATTAATACTAGAATCCGCTCTAATATTACAAGATTGAACCTTCAATTTTCAGTTTAAACAAATAAAATTATTTTATAAGAAAAGATTAGTGCTGGGTTGGTTTTCCGTTGGGATCCATTAACCTAACAACAAGGACAAATCCGTTCTTGGACAGTTATAGATGGACCCATTTTGCCATGAAGCCTAAGAGCCCACTTGGGTCCATCAATTCTGTCCATTACAGGGATAATTTTCTTTTCTTTCTTTTTTTTTTTACATATATTGATTAGTGGATTCACTTATTTATTGTCACGGCCAGTTTGCCACCCCCAGAAAGTTGTCCTTTTATGGAACTGGACGGCTTGTTGATTGTGCCACTTCAGTTTTTTTAAACAAAAACAATTTTCTGGTCAGTACACTGTAGCCGTCGTTGGTTAGCTTCGTTGGGCTAAACAATAGTTCTTGTCCACCAACGCAACTTGATCAAACCTAGTCATGGGTCAATGTTTCTCTACTTCGAAAGGAGCTTTGTGAGATGTTCTTTGTTTTTACCGAGTCCACTAACATATTCAACTTTGAAAAACGAATTGCTTAAAGAGAACATTCTGTTGAGTTCGAGTGGCTTCGTGAGTTGACATGTCACCAATGATTAGAGTTAATTAGCGAGTTTCATACACTACAATGCAAGGTGTCCAATGTTTGATGAACTTAGAAGTGGAAATCAGCGAGGATATATACAAATTAAGGTCATAGTTTTACACTAGATTGGACCAAAAGAGTTTACCGCAACCATCAATCAATTGATTTGATAATAAATATGATGGCTTAAATAAATTGTAGAATAGTATAATTTCAGAATTTTGATGTTTGTTCATACTTCATAGTGACTAAACTATATGGTATAATTTCAGAATATATTATTTATTTCTGCTGTACAAAAAGTGACTCACTAGTTGAACCAGTAAATTAACGAACCAGCTACTTGACCGGTCCGGTTATGATAACATTGTTGCAATAAAAGAAGGTGTGCGAGATGAGACGGAGACAATAACGACAACTGGAGGGAAGTTGCAGTTCCACAAAAAAGGAGTGAGTGGGTTGGTGCTGCTTTCAGCAACGAGTCCCCGACGCGATACGCCAAGGGCTTGATTTTGGCCCACGGTATCCGGCACTTTTCGACTACTTTGACTCAATTTTTCATGCTACTTTCGAGCACAAACAGGGCCTTGGTCTTCAAAGCGTGTAAGTTATAATTTAAAAGAAAGTGGGTTTTAATCTGCAAAACTTTGCCATCCTTAAAATTCCGTTCATAATGCTTTTGTTTACTTGACTTGATCAAAGTTCTTAATCTGTGTATCCCCATTTCCACGTCCTCGGAAAATAATTTTGTTTTATGCGCAGTGATGATCGATTGAATCCAATTGTTAGTCCCCACCAAATTTTGTAGTTATTAGAGCATGTCTTGTCGTCTATTTTTGAATCAACCTTCGGTGGATTTTGGGGATCCCTTAGAAGCTCTGTGGGATATTGGAACATACTCGTACTATTTTGACACTATTGTTGACTTACAAAAAAAAAAGAAATTAATTTTCAAGATTTTTGAAAGAAATGATCTATGTCAATACCGAAAGACTAATAAAAAATTATAATCTTTCGTTTCAAGGAATGTGCCATGCTTCTTTCTCTTTGAACCCCCTAAATATTAAAAATTTACACTCTTTTGTGTCAACTTTGATATCATTGAAGATTGTAAAATATACGTTGTTGTTTTGACGATGTAAGTTGTAACCAAAAAAAAGTTACAGTAGGGTAAAGCTTTTTCTTTCTTAAATCCAACAGTATTGAAAATGTTGGCTCCCTAGTTTAGACTCCCAAGTAGCTATATAGGACTTGAAACTCTTAAAGGAAACATACGATATAAGAAACAAAAAAGTTGGTTAATGAGTCGTTTATATGATTATAACTAGATTTGTTTACCAACTCAATCTCAAGCGTGAACTGAAATTTCAAAACTATGATTGAAACATGCATTATGAATCCATTTTTACTTGGAGACGGATGTAATCTTTTGGCCTTACAGATTTTTCTCCATACTCATTGTGTGGAATTTTTCTCTGTAATTTATTATGGTCAGCCACTATTTGGTGGCTAGACACCTAATAAAACACTCACTTATAAAAAAAAAAAAGCAGTATTATGAATCCAAGTATTTAGAATGATATAGGCTCCTCTTCTTTTAATTAAAGATTTCGATTAGTCTAAATATCAAGAACTTAATAAACAAATATTCAAAATATTAAGTAAAAATTATTCTGCTTGTAACAATGTTATATATACAAATTATTTATGCATTAAAAATGAAAAAAAATTGCATTAATAAATGTCAATACAATTTATTGAATATATAAGGACTGTAGCTTAATTCAATAAGTGATTTGAGTTACTCATCTCCACAAATGCAGTAGAAATTATAATCGGAAGTGGAAGTAGATCTAATTGTATGCAAACTACTTTCGTTGATTAATGACGGAAATGATGACATTAACTAGTTTCGTCTTCTACGTGCCACATTGAGATCCTCACGAATGCAGGAATCACGAGCGGGTGGAAGAAGAACAATTTCTTTTCCTTGACTATTGAGGCCGACGATCTCACTTCTTTTTTAGAGAGATTGATATGTTTTATGTGATGTATAATGTGGAGGCTCTAACTCTAATTAAGTTTATGTGTCAACTATTTATAGTTGACACATGTGAATTTTTTTATACACTTATATAGAGTCCAATCTTACTACTTATTCAACTAGAACTTAATCTAATTGAATTGGATCCATGAGCAAGACAACCAAGTCTTGATTGAACTGGGTTTGAACCAACCGACCCATTATAGACGTACTACATTTTTTTAACAACAACAACAACAATAATAATAATACTAATAAAGAGTTATCACTAAGAGAACTTGTTAATTTTCTATTAGCTTTGGGAATGGACAGCTCTCACTATGATTTTCTTCGGCTGCTTGCTGCAGCATATGCAGAAACACTCGTCAATGACATCGAATAACAGATGCAAAGCCATATTTAAAAAATATATTACTATTAAAAAATTTGTAATTCTTAAAGAGATGTCACACTCTGCATCTTTACCATATAATTTACCTAACTTTATTTTTCATCTACTATTTAATGTACCAAAATCTTTAGTGCTGTCAAACTATGCCAGTAGTAACTATAAAGCTAAAGATTAACAAGAAACAAGCTCTTGTTTAAACCGTATTAGATTTATTTTCACTTCCACAGTAGCCAGATCACAATCTTATCACTTGTCCTAAATTTCGATAAAGTTGTCTAAACTAGCGATAAGCTTAATGAAGAATCATGAGTCATATTATAATCTTTCCACATATATATTCTAATTAATCTTCTTAGAAAGGATCCACATTCTATGGAAGTAGTCTTCTAGTGGTCAATGCATACGTCAAATTTTATTAGGATGTTATCTAGATCATCATCTCTATGTCTCAGTCGATGATCTAATTGCCCTCAAAAAGTGATTGGTTTAGGTGTAAACACTAGGCTTCTTCTGATTATTTTAATCTTCGATAGAAGCATCCTGAATTCCTTTTTCGTTTTGGATTTTTTTTGACTTTGTCTTTAACTTTAATGAAAATATTAATCTTGCTTTGTTGTGTAATTGTCTTTATCGCCAAAAGCCATTCTCATTTGGTTGTTGGTGAAGCACGAGACGAGAGTGTGAATCGGAGGATTCGGCTATATCATTGGACTATATCATCAGTTCATAAACTTCATGCCCATGTTTTTATTCTCCTCTTACCGGACTCCTTAATTGGCTTATTATGCGCCTCATTAACTCTTCTAATTACATCACTGTTTAAGCTGCTGATGATTTAATTACTAGTAATTTTGTTGAAGATTTGAGGTTGATGATGCTATCTTTTAGTTTCAAGTCGTAGATTAATTAACAAAAGAAAGCTTGTCCTTTGACAAACATGTTAATTTGACTGATAAATTGAAACCGTAACAACAGTAGGAAATTAGCTTAAATTTGAGTTAATATATATCTTATTAAATTGTCAGTGCTACTTTTGATTCTTTCCGAAAACAACTAGTAAATTAATCTTAATATTTTAATTTGCAATTGTTGTCAAGAATTGACACACAAATTTCCTGCTTTGAATGCCTTTCTTTTTCCTTTGATTCGGGCGTGATTTGATATGTTTGTAATAAAAGAACAAATCCCCCCAAGTGCTCGAGTTATTACTTTTTATCATTTGACTATATTGTTATTTTTTATTTTTTTAGTTAAATTCTTATTTTTATTACTTTTAACGAAAAGACAACAAAATTTTAACAAATGATAATATAATTAAATATTATATCTATTTTTACTGAGTTTTAAATGTTGTAATAAAAGTGGTAAATACTGTAACTAAAATTGTTTATTGAATCTATATATCAAATTAAATTTGATGAATAAAATGCATGATCATAAGAAGCCATTTAACGAAATGGATCAACGCCCTTGAGACATCGGTTAGATAATCATCAAGTATTTTTTCCACTGTCGAAGAAAGAGATGCAAATTCGATTCTTTCTTTATAAGCATAAAAAAGAGGAAAAGTGAGTAACCAGAAAAAGAAGGATCAGATGCCCAAATCAGAATGTATAATCACATTTAGTACATATCATTTTGAGATCTGATAAACAAATGCATGATACAATGCTGTGAGTAAGCAATGTTGGAAAACCAGGGTGCCCTTTGTTTTGCTTTTGTTGATCGCATCAATTGTTTTAACCTATTAAATCAGTTAATTAAATATATTTAACAATTATTAGAAATCTGTGAATTAGGTGGCCATGTCTTGGCAAAGTCATCTATTTTTTTAAGTCAGGTTCTATGTATTAGGGTCCATCATAACTCTCAGCTTTTTTTTTCCCGAAAGTTCTGTGTAAAGATTTGATCAGTTAATAGAATTATAAGGTTTTTAAAAAAAAAAAAAATAGTTTGATATACTAATGCATAAAAATAGGATTGAATATGAACAAATTGGACCAAAAAACAACTCATAAGGTCGGATTCCATTCCAAACTATCCAGTCAACCAAATAATGTTACCATCTTGAAATTAGGTTTAATCCAACAGTAAATTATCTTTTTTGATAAGTCCCACAAAATTATTCAAAACAATATATTATACAAAACAAACGATTGAATCAAGGAGAACGGAACTATGAAACTATGTTATTTTGTGAATTTCTTTAACACATATAAAAGCAAGCAATATGTCTAGAAAGATACATCTAATTCAATATACCAAATTATTAAAAATGATCGAAATTTTGAATCATAAGGACATAATATGAATTCAATTTGGACATTCGACGTTTAAATTGTTGCAATAAACAGTTCAAGATCTATAAAGTAGAAAATGTAGATTAAAAGCAATGATGTAAACATTGTATTAAATTGAAATTATTAAAAGGAATAATTAATAGATCCACTAGACTAGAAGGAGAAAAACAAAAACAGTTACTTGTGGGAGATGGCATTATCAATTAGAGATCGAAACGTGTAAAGGTTGGAGCAGTCAAAATTAGAAACGAGAAAAAGTTTCAGAAAGATTGGTTGAGATGGCGACAGGTGTTCAGTTGACCCCACAACTTCCACATCCTACGGTCGTGAAAGAACCATGGGTCCAATTTATGGCTGTCTCCTTCTAAGTGACAGGCGTTGATTGGTATGGCTGAGACCCAAAGCTTATTATCCGAATCGTCAGTTGCACCTTACAGAGGCATCCACATTTTTACGCGCACAACTAACGCGTTCACTAAAACGTAAATTATTCCAATTAATTGCTGCATAATTTATTAAAAGTAGTGTTTATGTGAAGTTTGTACCAAAAGCATATTGTATATTTAATAATTTTTTTGATGAAAACCTCCGTACACTTAAATCAACTTGGTTGTGTAAATTTACATCAGAAATTACATCATTGTTACTTCTCGACTGTAGTAACCCAACCACAAGATGGTGGATAAAAAATATTAATAGTAGATAAATTGAAAGGGGGGAAAACATCAAATACAAATACAATAGATTGAGATAAACCATATTTTACCGATCAATGTGCACAATGACATGAGTATCGGAAAACTTGACAAAACAATATTAGAGATTTTCTCTAAATCTAATTCTTAGTCCCTTAATAAGTGGTATGCACTTCAAACTAATATATTTACGATTAAATTCACGAATTAAAGCATAATTTATTACGACCATCATGTTAACCACTGAGACAATAACATATTGGTAATAAGTTCTCCAAATTTAATACGATTCCATTTGATATGGAGAAAGAGGAGCGATTGAAGGGGACGAGAGGGAGGAGGCAAGTTGGAGTAGTAGTGTGAGAGGAATAGGATTAAAAAAAGGTGTCTGGAAAGAGGAATGCATGAGTGGGACAGGCAGGAAAGCCACTTGGTTCTTGGGGGGCGGATGTGGATTGCGTATCAACGGTCGGCAAAAATTAGGCAGAGAGCAATGAAGATGAGGGCAAGCACAGAAGTGGAGAAGTGTTGGAATCGCAGAAGCAGCCAACGTCCTTCATTCAGTGATTTCTACGCGTACTTTTTTACTTGGATTGGATTGCGTTTGCAATATTATCAATCTTCACAAAAGTTGCCACCTTTTTTTCTTATTAAATTCATTTTTCTGTACCTTCGGCTTTGCATTCGTATAATTATATATGACAAGTTACAGGATAGAAAAGGAGATTTTTTAAATCAAATAATGTGTGGCTAAGTTCAATGTGTTACGGAAGCACTTTGTTGTGGAGCTCACTGTTGGCTATTGGGAGTTTTTATCTTTAATTTACATCAAGGTTGGAAGAATTTATGGCATCTACTTGCCACTTGGTTTGATTTTGATAGAAGAAAGATGAAGACCCTCTTCTTTTTGCTTTTTTTTTTGGTCGGCACCCTCTTCACTTTGCTACATCAAAAGGTTGGAAGAATTTTTGGCAGGACTATTAAGCCTTTCTGGCCTAGATCCATAGTTGTGTGCATGCTTTTGCTTCGGCCCTCTTCATTTTCTTGACTAAAATACGTCCTTATGTCTCATGCAACAGTGGAAGAAGAAGAAGAAGAAGAAGAAGAGTCTCATAGAGGGCCAAATAGATCTTTCGCGACTGCGTCGGAAGTTTATTAACTTCCAGCAACATTCAAAAAACTTTCTACGACTATGAAATTGTTGGCACCCAGAGAGACATGGCTCATCTTTCATTGTTGTAAACACTATATCTGAGCAAACAAAACCAAAAATGTTTCTCCTGTTCGAAACTTTTCGTCCCGATTGACGACCAAACGAGATAATGGGTTGTTAGGAGTTTTCATTGAGGGTGAAGGCTTGCATCAACGCAAGGCATGAACCCTCTTTCAATGCCCACAATATCATCAAAGCATTCATGGAACTTGCCCATGCGCCCAACCAGAATATCACATTGCACAGGAGCACGACCGAAGACGTCAGTAATCATCAACAGAGACTCCTCATAGATGAAGCCAGCAACTATCAATCTGGTGGTGAATGCATCAAACTAAGTAAAACAAATTGACAAAAATAAATCAAATAAAATTTGCGAAAAGCTTGAACGCTGTTACCAAACATGAACTACCAGACCAATTGCGAAGTCTCAAAAATGCCTAGTAAGAGTCAAATTAAGCTCAAGTCCGATGGTGTCCACTTCAGAACAAATAACAAAATCTGCCATAATGAGTACAGAATTCAGACATAGAACTACAACTAACACTGACTAGGTTCCTACATCATTGTAGGCTACATTACAAGATGAAAACACAAGTTGGGATTCCGTTACTACAACAGTTGTAACAGAAGGGTGTAGTGAGACCGACAAAGCTCTGCTTCTCAGAATTACCACCAGCAGACATCCCCTTGGCACTTGATCAGGACATCATTCGTCTGCTGGGGGTGATTGACTGCATAATTAAGGGGGTTAAAAAAACAAGGATCAATGATCGAATAAAGGATAAAATTCCAAATAAAGGATGATAAAGGAATTTCAATTTGACAAACCTGCGGTATCTTTCATTCATGGGGCTTTCAGCTCCACCATCA
>CAODLS011096113.1:0-15476 GCA_948243855.1 Flueggea neowawraea | reverse complement strand
TTTCGTTTTCTTATTTTAAAGGCAAATTGATTCCGGGTTCCCTAAGATTTAGCCAAAACTAGCAACTACATTCCTTCATTTTTGGCAGATGTAATCTACATCCCTAATAATTTGCAGACAGTTAAGTTTAAGTCCCTTCATTAACAATCTGTTAGTATTCTGTTAGAAATTTGTTGACATTGATGAATGAGCCAAATTATTATGATGCAATTGACCCTATCTTCTTCTTCTTATTGTCCAAATGTTATTGTTCACTTTAAAGAGCCCTAATTTGAGAATTTTCTCTTCTAGTTCTCTTATATGTCTCACTCAAACAACTTAGTTTCTTCAAATATAGATTAAGGAGGTTTTTGAACATCAATTACAAGTGTAACAAGAGAGCAATAGTGAAAATTTCGTGATCAAGGAACAACCTCAATAAAGGATATTACTGTTGTGAAGATTATTTTTATGGCAAATGGCTTAGTTGGGAAATTCCTACAAAAGGCAACAATGAAGCTTGCAGCAATGAAGAGATACTGACACATATTCTTCACAAGGTTGAAAGGTCCAACTTTGAAGTAGAAAAATTGAAGAAATAAAATAAAGGTTTTGTGATGAAAATGGAAAATACGCAACAATGCTTGAAGTTTTTGTTAAGTATAGTGGATTTTTATTTTGATGGTTGTTGTGGATCATGTCTCTCGACAATCACGCGTTAGGTCCATTCACTGAGGTATTATCCGCTCTGGGTTCATGGACCCTATCACAACCTGGATTGGGCATGACCAGCGTACGAATCAAACCAAAATATTGGCCCGAACAATCCCACACAAGCCTTAGATAAACAGAACTTCTACCCGATTCTTTATACTTAATTAATTATTAGTCAATTTAAGGTATTATATTATTTAAAGGAAAGCCAAAATATTCATATCATTATACAAATTTATATTTTACAAAAAATCGCCATCATACTAAAATAGATATGAAAATAGTTATAAGTAAGTTTAATCCATAACATAATAAGTTACATCAATTAACCCACTAGTATCTCGATGTGGAGCACCTAACATAACATGTTCATAGAGCCCAAACATAAGGGCTCTCACGAGCTGTATGGTAATGCCTTACTAAGAGCTAGCTGAACATTGAATGGGTAATAGCAACAAAATAACCTGAAATATTAAAGCCACGAAAGGAGTTGAGAATATTCAGTGAGGGACAACACACTAAAGCGACTCCAGGTCCTCACATAAACTTCTTTGAAAACATTTTCTGAAAATACTGCACACACGTATATACTTATATATTATTACTATACATGCAAATATATATATATATATATATAGTAACTTAAAAATATTAGTCAAACGGTTCGCAGGGATAGCATACAACATGCATTCGTAGATAATTAATATTCTTTTACATCTTTGATTTGCCAATAACTAAGGAAGCAACTGATTAACAAGCAAAGGACCGAACAAAAATTATAACTTTTCTGGGCATCGAGTGAACTGTACCCAACGACTATCCCACCGATAGTTAGGTATTCTAGGCAACAGGTTCACTGTACCTGAAGGCTATCCCCCTAATAGTTAGGTGTGGACTACTTGCCACCTGGGCACGTGTGTGTGGCCAGACAAATGGGTTACCACCAACCCTGGTAACTAAGCCTCTATTGGTCAAAGGTATATCAAAGGCTATGCCTCCATGTAGTTAGGTGTTTTGAACCCTATCAATTTATCCCAAGTTTTCCACATAAGAAGTCATGCATAATAGATGAATAATTTTTCAGATATCTTAGTTACTCATATCATTATCATACATCATCTTGTTTAACATGCAAACATACATATCATATGGATAATTACAGAAATTATATCACCTCTTTATTATATCAAATACGGATTCATCATATGTCATTTTCACATCATCATATTTTAGGATTTCTAATCCTTTAATTAGTGCGGATTACATGCCAAGTCCAACGCATCAAGAACCATATAATTTTCTGAAAACACAATCTATGTGTTTAGTATGACATTTAACTCACCTAGATGTCAAACCAAAAGGTTCATTCATGCACTGCTAATGGATGGCTGGTCACCTCGGTAATCATATGAAGCTAAAATCATAGGAAAAACCACACTTTTATTTCAAACATAAATACCAAATTTAAAGAATAGCCCAACCCAAACTCATTCCCTCAAATGAAAACACGCGTGAAACTTCTTTTCAAAATGCAAGATTTATAAATAGTCCGAGAAATTGAGATATTTACACGAGAAATTATTTTTTTTGCGAAAAAATGAATTCCAACAAAATAAATTTGATTTTCAGAAGGTTTTCAAAAGTCTACAGAAGTTTTCAAAAGGGAGTTCACAATTTTTTTTATAACAAATGTGATTTAATGAATTCTTGGTTAAATCTAATTTTTCAAAAGGTCTTCAAAGGTCTATAGAAGTGTTCCAGAGGGAGTTCACACTTTTTTTTTTCCAAAAGTGTATTGATTTTTTCAGAAGGTTTTCAAAGATCTTCAAAAGCTTTCCAAAGGTCTCCAAAGAGCCAAAAAATATATATAATTTTTCCAGAAGGTCTCTAAAGGTCTTCAAAGGTCTCCAAAGGTCTATAGAAGAGTTCACAATTTTGTGCATAGAATGACGTACGTTGCCTTTGTCAATCGCTAAAACAGTGCGTTTTGGCGAGAGGCGTATTAAATACCCCTCACCTGACCCCAACTCGGCATTTACTCTCATTTTCACTCTTCTCTCTCTCAAATCTATCCAGAACTCACTCTCATTGCCTCTTCTTGGTTCTATATCACTTTTTGAGGTAAGATTAAGCTTATTTCCTTCATTCTCATGTTGAATTTCAAATTTTTGTGTTAAGCCTGAATTTGAATTAGGGTTCGAATTTTGATGGTTTCTATTGAAATAGGAGTTGAGTATTGTTAGATTACGATTGTTTCAGGTTGATAATGCATGGATTAAGCTTGGGTTATGGAGATTTGATGAGTGTTTATGTGGATTAGGGTTTGGTCGAATTTGTAAAGATTTGTGATGATTTTGAGTTTGTTTGGTGAAATTAATTGTAGATTCATGTTTAGGAGCTTGATATGAGTTGATTTGAGTGAATTGGAATGTCGGATATCGGTCGATATGAAATTTGTGGTGTTTTTGAACAATTTTCTGTCGCGAGGAATATATTGTAAATTTTTATGAGGTTGAGGTCTGATTTGTACATTCTGACTAGTTGAAGGACTAATATGTAATTTTTGAAAATTTTAAAAAGTGATTTGTAATTTTCCAATGTCTTGGAACTAAAATGTAATTTTAAAAAATTTGAGGGACAAAAATTTAATTTTATGAGATGTTTGATTTTCGAGTCGTTCTTCGATCGAAATAGGTTTTTCGAGGGTTTAGTTTGCATTTGCATATCACGCATTTGGTATTATCACAATACCGCATTTTCACATTACTTTGATTATATCTATTTTTAGCTTAGTGTTTGTGCCAGCACGACCAGCCAGTAACTAGTGCTACGTGACTGGACCATTCAGCTTGAACTTCTAGATGAGTGACATGGCACTATATTAATAATCTAGCTTATGTGATTATTAATAATCAATACTCCGTTTCTGTTTTCCAAAATATATTATTTTATATTTTACATAAACGTATATTGATTTTGGCTTTGTACATAAACGTATAAAGGTAATACAAACCAAAAAAAATGCATGGCTTCCTTTATAATATATGGCCCGAGACGTTCAACTTCTTTTTTTTCTTGGCAACGTCACTTTTTCAATATATATCAAAACTGGGTAGCCATGTTTATTTACAAGTTAAGCACAAAAACTCATTTGTAAGACATGTCTATTTAAACATTAAATCATGGCATTAACATTAAAATAAAAATTAACTTGACAATGTATCATCAATAAAAATCTCTCAACTTAAGGTGCAATTGTTGAAGATTTTGAGCAAAACAGAAATTGGTGAAAATAGGTTTTTTTTTATAGGTCAAAGGCTCCAAATGTGTAATCAATGGATTAATCATCAAGGTGGATGCTCAAAGAAAATGATAAAAAAAAGGTTGACAAATAAGGCCTTTCATCATTTTGGTGTCTCAATTTGAAAAGGTGTGGTCATTGAAATGCACTTCATAACAAATCCCAGCAGGGTCTTACTATGAATGATTATTTACACAAAACAAGAAAATAGAATGTGTTTAATGTCTCAAAATCGCACATGGGTTTGTGTGAATCGAAACTATTCATTTTTGGCTCTAGTAATAGGGGTTGTTTTATCTTGAAACTAAGGTGCATAGAAATCCAAATTATACACAAATAGGGCATTAAAACGCTTAAAGTTTTACACAATTGAATGTTAAAGACAAGCTCACACAAAAACACATTAAAATAACCAGGCAATTCACATAAAACCGGATGCAACATGCATATGCAAAAAGAAATAAAAAGTGACAAATAAACAAAACCAACACAAACAGTGCATGAAAATCTTAAAAAACAACAAAAATCACTTAAAAATCAAAAATAAAAATCACAATAAAATTGAAAAAACTCAAACTAATCCCCCTCCCCACACTTTAAATTCACATTGTCCTCAATGTGTAAGGAAATTTTAAAATAAAAAGTGAGAAAGGTTGAAGAAAGGCTTCCTTAGGTTTAGAGTGAAGGTGGATCCAACAGTTGTCAAACAAGTTGAAACAACGTCATCTTCAAGGGGCGCGTCTTGGACTTCCAATGCTGCCATTTTGCCTCCGAATGTCCAAATCTCCATATTCTTTCAATTCTCCCGACACTTGGTCCCAAATAAAAGCTGAATTCTAATTGATTCACATACTAAAACAATACTAAACTCGAAACCAAGTGCAATCAATTGAACCCAAAAAATTGATGGAACGAAAATATGAAGGCATCGAAAATAAAAAGAAATCAAATTTACTGAAATAAACTGAAGTTGAAAGAAACAAATTAATAAAAACATTGGGTTGCCTCCTAAGAAGTGCTTTTTTAACGTCTTTTTATCTAGATGAATCTAAATCTTCATCCTTTCACAATATTGATACACATCACTTCTTTGTTGGCCTTGAAGGTAGTGTCGTCATTCAGCACATAAATCTTTGCAGTTGGATCTTTCTTCTTTGGTGGCAATTTCTTTGAATAATGGTAGAATTATTCTTCAGAACATACACCACACGCTCCTTTTTGACTTTCTCTTTCTTGGTGCAAAATTTTTTCAGGAACCTAACAGATTTGGGCTCATGCTTGGCTGTATCAAGTAATTAAATATTTACCTTTGGAACTTCTGTTATAATTTTTGTGCTTACGACATGGCCATGTCGTAAAACAGTTGCATTGTCAAGTACTTTCAGTTTCTTATTATTTTTCACCATCATTGCACTAACATCCTGCAAATTATCACCAAAACAAAACCCTACCTTCTTCTCGATTAGTGGCTCAGTTGCATCAGTTGTATAAATGGAAAAGTAATCTTTAGGACATTTCATGGTGTCATTTATATTAAACTTAACAACAACACTATCAAATTCCATTGAAAGTGTACCATCATGGACATCACATTTATAGATGCACCTAAGTCACACATGGCCTGCTCAAAATAAACATTTTCAAATTTACAAGGTATAAAAAATATACCTGGGTCCTTTTCTTTGATGGACATCTCCTTTTGTAGAACTGCAAAAACCGTTTCACCTATGTGAATTCGTTCATTCCCCTTTAACTTGTTCATGCTGATGCATAATTCTTTCAAGAACTTGCAATACCAAGGCATTTGCTTAATTGTTGTGAGTAAAGCTATATTAATCTCAACCTTTTTCAATGTCTCCAACACCTCTTGATAATCCAAAACCTTCTTCTTCTTTTTTTCCAATCTATGTGGGAAAGACAGTCTTAGGATTTACAGCTACATGCACGTTTCTGAAAGGTATTATTTCTAGTTCAATGGTTACTACATGGTCATGTCGTAAGGCATGCGACTTGTCTGTACTTTGAATTGCTTTCTCACTTCGAAGATTGATGGCACTAAAATTATGCCTCGAATTTTTTTTAGGTTGGGAGGAAATTTTCCCTATGTTTTAAAGCTTGTTAACATAATTGGTCAACTTGCTAAGTTGATCCTTTATCTCAGTAATGCTTTCATCTGTTTTTGTCTAAAATTATTAACTGGATTTCTGGAATTGTGGCGTGGAAAATGCCAATGAGCTAACAATTTCTTCCAACCCTTGAAGCTTATTAGACCATGGCATTTGTTGTTGCTGAAGTGAAGTTTGGTTATGTGGAGCCGAATTGTTGTGGGCATTGTTTCCATACCTCAAATTTGGATTATCCCTTCATCTAAGATTATATGTGTTGGAGAATCAATCATATCTCATGTGTGATTGGCCCTCAAAAGTATTGATAGCATTAAATTGGACTTTAGAATCATCATCTTGCAATGAGAGACATTAATCAGTAGGATGTCTTTGCACACCACATGTCCTCCACACTTGTTCTCTAGAAGATTATTGCCCTTGATCGACGTCCAACTTATTCATCACATATACGGTCTGCTGCAATAAAGAGGTAATCTCATCAATTCTTGAATTAGAAGGTTTAGTATTTATCTCATTAAGATGCCTTGAAGTGGATTCGGCCTTTGAACCAAATTTTTGCGATTTGGCAACCATGACATAGATTAATTCCCGAATTTCTTGAGGTATCTTACTGATAATTGCACCACCACTAGTCGCATCTAACATTCTCTTTTCCAATGGAAGAAGTTCATCATAAAAATATTAAATCAGGAGTTAGTCAGAAATACCATGTTGAGGACAACTCGTACAAATCCTTTTGAATCTTTCCTAGTATTCAAACAAAGTTTCAGTAAATCTCCCTTCTTAGGTTAATGGCTCTAGATGCAGGAAATAACCTTTCAAGAAACAACCAAACCATGTCAGCCCATTTATCAATTGAACCAGGTGGAAAATAAAATAACGATTATTTCACTTAGTCAGCCAATGAAAAAGGAAATGCTCTAATTTTAATATGATCTTCTGGAATACCCTGAGGAATAAAATTGGAGTCAACGGTGTGGAACTCCTTAAGGTGTTCATTCAAGTCCTCGTTCTCCACACTGTGAAGCCTCGAAAAAGTTGAATCAAGCTCCATTTCAACTCAAACAGAGCACCCAAAGGTTAATAGTGAATACACAATGGCTACTGCGCAATAGATGGAGCGGCTAAGTGTCACGACCTGAGATCATACCATGACCGGTGTACAAAGCGAACCGAACCGAAGGTCCGACCCATCTTGCATAAGCCTTCGAGAATTATATATTTTATCCAACTTATTAATTCATTAAAATATTTATAAATCAGTTTAATATTAAACACAATTAATAGAATATACATTTTTAAATAAAAGATCAATATATCAAAATATAATTTTAATATAGCATAGTAAGTGCGAAAAATATTAATAAGTTAAATCCAAATAAGCAAAACATACTTATACAACATAAACCACAAGAAACCCAGTGTAGAGCTCTACTGAAGCAACATACTAGGACTTGAGCAAAAGAGCACTGACTGCTAAACTACATGCGTCATTGAGCGCCAAAGATTTGTTAAGGAAAATATTGTATAAAATGAAAAATGTTAAAAGGAGGGGGTGAGTAAACTCAATGAGGGAAGACACTATAGATCGCCTCTGGGACTCACATAAGCAATTTTGAAAACATTTAAAAAATATAGCACACATATATATGCATATATAATATAATATACACTCTACATACATAATAATTTTCTAAAAAATATTTCTCAAAATGTTTGCATCCAGAGCAGACAACATACAATCAGAAAATATTATTAGTATCAAAATTATATATATACATATATAGCAGAGTCAGATAATGGGACTAGAAACAGACAGAATAAATGATGTGGACTAAGCAACTAGACAAAAAAATTACATGTGTTTGGTTGGACACACGGTCACTGTATCACCCTGGTGACTAGGGCCTTGACAGAGCATTGGTAAATCAAAGGCTATGTACCCCTTTGTCACGACCCGTTGTGAGCCCGTGACCGCGTACGAGACGAACTGTCTATGGGAGCTGACCCATCTCGCACAAGTTTCATGGATCATAACACGCTACCCAAAACATTTGTTATTTAAAAACAAATGATAGAATAAACATATATCATAGATAAAGATATTCAAAAAATAAATATATCATAATATATCAAAATACATCAAGAGTGAAAAGCAACCCAGTAACCCGACAACATTCCGGTGTAGAGCTCAAACATGAATACATAAGAGCTCGATCAAAAGGGTGTCACTAACCAAATGACACCTCACTGGTATCCAAGATGCGGAAAAGTTGTCGTAGCCAAAAAAAGATGAACCTGCAGAATAAAATCAACAATAGACATGAAAAGAAAAGGGGGTTAGAGCCCAGTGAGGGAAAACACTCCAGGCCGCCTTATATGTGCCTCACAAAGAGTGCTTTAAAAATAATTTAAAAATACCAAATGCAGGTATAGACATAGACAAATACATATATATACACTATATGTAATAGCTTTTCAAAAATCATTTCAAAATTGTTCGCAAGCAAAGCATATAGCAAGCACAAAAGCATATTGAACTCATTTAGATTCTTCGAACATGGTTTCATGGTGAAAACATATAGCTTTGATAAGGGACCATAAGCATGGGTGTGATCGTGGCACCATATAACATGGATGATGTGGATTCACCACTATCATAACAATTCACGTGTTGGATCAGAACACGTGGCTACCAGCATCCCTGGTAGCTGAAATTTCATAGTACATATATCATTGGTATACTAAAGGCTATTTTGACCCCGTAGCATAGGTGTCCCGTATCATAAAAAGAAAATCATAATATTTCATAGCATAAATCATAGACATGCATTTCATCATTTGAAATCATAGGGTTGATTATATATATATATATATATATATATATATCCATTTCATAAAACATAGGGTTGATTATAAAAAATCACATAGTCATTTTATTCATTTAACCAATCATTAGATTAGTCTATTTTTATAAACATGTTCAGCACATCATTAAACATAATAGAAGTTTTAAGACACAACCTATGCGTCTGAAACTGCTATCCACTCACCTGGATGTCCAAGCTGAGTCACCAGTCAAGCCTACTGGTCAGTGGCTGGCCTCGCTGGCACGAACAAGAAGCTAAACATGAACAACATGACATACATCAAAATGTGATATTGTGGACTATACCAAATGCATGATATGAAAATGCAATGCAACCTCCCATAGTCGTTGAAAACATATATCGAATGTGAACCCATTACTCTCGATCATAAATTCATAATCTACGTAAAATTAAAGTTTAGTCCCCGACCACTGTAAAATTATATTTTAGTCTCCGAGACTTGAAAAATTTCATTATAGTCCTCAAAGTATCCTTAGATTACCAAGAGGTTCTTCATAAGTCAGAATTCTCAAATTCGTCCCCGAACTCTCAAAAATTGCAATTTAATCCTTAACTTGTAAAATTACAAGTTAGTTTCCAGTTTTTTCAGAAATTACAAATCTATACCTCAACTTTCTAAAATTATAATTCTAGAGCTCAAGTTTCTAAAATTACAAATCTAACTTCAACTTTTCCAAAATTTATGGAAATATCAAAACACAAAGTTTCATTCTCAAAAACAGTAAACTTTCGATTCAAACGATGCAAAACGAAACCAATCATCCATCTTGACTATAATCGACCTTCTAAATCCAAATCCAACATCCATTTCAATAAAAAAACCTCAATATCATCATGAAAATTAGGATTAAAATTCGGATTTTCCAACTCCAATAACAAACAACATCCATTCATCAATTTCTACTTAGATACATGTTTCTCCATGTCCCTCACACATAAATCAATAAAAAAAACCTTTAAGAGAGACGGATTTGGGACGGCTTTGAGGTGAGAAATTGCAAAAATGGTAGAGGAAGACGAAGGGTGCCGGGTATTAGGGTTTTATAAACCCAGCAGGTCAAAACGCAGCGTTTTGGGGATGTTTTAACTGATGAAACGCACGTGTCGGACTAGAGATGCACGTCTCGCACCTTCCAGCCCTCAAGATGTGCGTTACCCACCAAGAGATGCCCGTTACGCGGACGACAGTTGAATTCCTTGAACACGCTTGTTACCGTGGCTGCTCCTTATCATATTCACCTCCTCTCCTCTTCTCTTGTTTTCCTCTTTTAATTCCATCAAATGTTATGACTCCAAATCACTTTGTTCACCAATGAACATCATAGATGTAATACCCCGTCCATTTCGGTTATGATTTCTATAGACTTCTGATCTAGCTTAATTTGATCTTTGGAATGATTGGAGTTATGATTGATGATCTTGAGATGTTTAATCATGTTTTGAGTATTTAAAGTCTTTGATTTTGTGATGGAATTCATAAAGATTGAATGGAAGAAAGGAAGAAATGATGTTGGTGAAAATCAGCCATGAAACGAGTGTGTGATGTCTGAAACACGTGTTTCCTTGGTCAGCCACACTACGTGTCGTTTGGCTTGCTATAGTTCGCGAAGAAAAGTTGTAGTCTGGTGCGGCACGCTCGTCTCAAGGGAAGACATGCCCGTCTCATTGAAACGCGCGTCTCAGAGGAGACACGAGCATCTCATCACCTGCAGAATTGTTTTTAAAAGCCCAAAACCCGATCCCTTTCGTTTCCTTCCACATTTTTCAATCATACCACCTCAAAGCTTACTCAAATCTCTTTCTCTTTGCCTTTCCTTGGATCTACAACATCTCTTGAGGTAAGAACAACATTCCAACTTGGTTTTCTTTCATTTTTGCACATTTATTTTGATAAATGGTTGAAGAACGAAAATGGGTATAAATGAGCTAGGGTTAGGTTTTGCTTTGATTCTGGGCTTGATTGGAAGTTGTTTTTGGTTGATTTATGTTAAAGGACATGGAAGAACATGATTCTAAGTAGAAATTGAAGGATGATTGTTGTTTGTTGAGGGAGCCATGAAATCCGAATTTCAATTTGGATTTTTGTGATGATATTGAGTTTATTTGTTGAAATTGAGGTTGGATTCATGTTTAGAACATCAATTATAGTCAATGTGGGTGAATGGAAACTTTGGTATCGATTGAATCGAGAATTTGTTATTTTTGAGAAGCAAACTTTCTGCTTTACTATTTCTGTAAATTCTGTAAAGTTTGAGCTAGCTTGGTAATTTTTGGAAAGTTGAAGTTAGATTTGTAATTTTAGAAATTTGAGCTCAGGAATTGTAATTTTGGAAAAGTTGAGATATGATTTATAATTTCTGAAAAATTTGGGGACTAACTTGTAGTTTTACAAGTTAGGGATTAAATTGCAATTTTTGAGAGTTCATGGATGAATTTGGAAATTCTGACTTATGGAGGACTTCTTGGTGATTTAAGGATACTTTGAGGACTGTTATAAAATTTGCCAAGTCTCGGGGACTAAAATGTAATTTTACAGTGATTAGGGACCAAACTATAATTTTACGTAGATTATGAATTTATGATTGATGGCGACGGATTCACGTTCGATATATGCTTTCGGCGGCTATGAGGGTTTGCATTGCATTTGCATATCATGCATTTGGTATGACCACAGTACCACATTTTGATATATGTCATGTTGTCCATATTCAGCTTCATGTTCTTGCCAAGAGGCTAGCCATCGGCGAGTGAGGTTTGATTGGTGATTGCACTTGGATTTTCAGGTGAGTGGATAGTAGCTTCAGATGCATAGGCTGTGTCTTGAAACTTCTATTATATTTTATGATGTGTTGAACATGCTTATAAAAATGGACTAATCTAAGGATTGGTTAAATGAATAAAATGATTATGTAATTTTTATAATCAACCCTATGTTTTATGAAATTGATATATATATATATATATCTTCCTATGATTTCAAATGATGAAATGCATACCTATAATTTATGCTATGTAAGATAATGGTTTTGTTTTATGATACGGGACACATATGCTACAGGGTCAAAGTAGCATTTGGTATACCAATGATGCATGTATTATGAAATCCCAGCTACCAGGGATGTCGGTAGCCACGTGTTCTGATCCAACACGTGAATTGTTATGATAGTGACCGAGTCCACATCACCTATGTTATATGGTGCCACGAGCGCACCCATGATTATGGTCCCTTATCAAAGCTATATGTTTTAACTATGAAAACATATTTTAAGAATCAAAATGAGCTTCAATAAGTTTTTGTGCTTGCTAGATGCTTTGCTAGCAAACGATTTTTTTCGAAATGACTTTCGGGAAGCTATTACTTATAACATGTATATATGTATATGTATATGTCTATTCCTGCATGTGGTATTTTTAAATCATTTTTAAAATAGTCTTTGTGAGGCACGTATTAGGCTGTCTGGAGTGTTTTTCCTCACTGGGTTTAACCTCCTTTTATTTTTTTGTCTACTGTCGATTTTATCTTCCAAGTATACAGATTTTGGTTTTGGCATTTATTCCGCATCTTGGATACCAGTGAGTTGTCTTTGGTTAGTGACGTATTTTTTATCAGGCTCTTATGTATTCATGTTAGAGCTCTACACCGTGATGCTGTCGGGTTACTAGGTTACCTTTATACTTTGATGTATTTTGATATATTATGATATTTATATATGTTGTGAATATTTTTATCTATGGTATATGTTTATCCTATCGTATGTTTTAAATAATAAATGTCACGACCCGATCCTGGACCTAAGACTGGCGTACGAGACGGCCCGTCTGTGGAAGCCCGACCCATCTCGCACAAGCCTAAAAAACATAACTAAACCATAATATTGAAAACGATACTGAAATCATTTTAGATAAGTTGTAAGTAGAAATCCAAATATTGTTTGAAACATAAGTTTAAACAACAATAACACTATATCTAATAAATAATAAATCTTGATTAAATACCAAATAAGTTTCCAAAACATACAGCCACAGTCTACCTGGTTTGAACCTATTAACAAAATAAATAACTGGGCCCGAACAAAAGGGCATTGACTGCAATTGCAGAATGCCTCACCAGGTGTTGAATGCTAATAATTCCCAATCAACCAAAATCACCTGCAATAATGAGTATAGGAACATAGACAGAAAGCAAAGGGGGTAAGAACCCTAGTGAGAAAACGATACTCCAGATCGTCTGGTACGTGCCTCACAAAGACTGTTTTGAAAACGGTTCGAAAACGTTACACGCAGGTATAAGAGTACATATGTATACACGCTATATACGAATCCATAGTTTTCAAAATTCATTTCGAAATGCTTCGCAAACAAGGCAAACATCAATTAGTCATACAAACTTGCTAAATATTTATTTCAAATAAAATATTTAGTTCTCAAATGTGGAATAGTCAAAACACCTCACTTTCAAAAACATTTACCAACATTCATACCTGTTTTCCCAAAACTGATAATGAGTCATAATATTTTTCAAAATACAATCGGAGAGAATTTTTCAAAATACTTCAGGAAAGAGTATCCAAAAATTCATGTATAAATACACATGCACTATTTAGGTAATAGCTATAAAAAACTATTTCAAAAACGTTTGCAATAATGTTAGTAACAATAACATAATACCAGCGATAGGGGACCAATATCAATAACAGTAACAATAACAATGATGATTGTGGACTCCACCATAATCGATATCAAATCATGTGTTGGATCAGAACACATGACTACCGACAACCCTGGTAGTTGGGCCTATCATAGCATTGATATACCAAATGTCACGTTTATCCCCATAACAAAGGCTTCCCTGTATCTAAATAGTTTATCGAAAATATATCCAGATATTTATTTAAAAATATCCAAATAGGCAACATGCCAAATATACATCTTGTTTATTCAATAAATCAAACGTTCAACCGAAATGTTTATTAGCGAAACATCGCAAAATACTAAACGTAGTATTTTTCCAAAAATACATTTAATCCAAAAACAATTGCATGCCTAAGAAATATCTTAAACCATAATAAATATTAAAGTGTAATATGTATTTCAGAAACCATCAAAAATCCAATCAAAAACATTTATTACAAAAACATAATAAATTTCAAGTAGACTTTCTACTAACTTTTAATCAAAATCGTTAATCATGCAGTAGCACATATCAAAAATAGTGAAGGATATATAATACGTATATATCAATTAAAAAACAATAAGCTGATTATTAAACACGTAATCCGTATATTAAATTAACCAATCTTTAAATTAGTCCAATTTCAGAAATAGGTTCTGAACATATAAAAAACAATATAATTTAGAAGACACAGCATATGTGTCTGAAGCTGCCATTCCACTCACTTGGATGTCCAGGATGAATCACCAGTCAAGCCCCACTAGTCGGTAGCCGACCTCGCTGGCAGGAATAAGAAGTTGAACATGGACAATTATATATATATATATATATATATCAACATATATATAAATGACAAGTCGAAAATGCGGTACTGTAGCTGTACCAAATGTTATGCAATGCAAATGCGTGCTCGGCCCCTCACAAGATCCCCAAAAATATATTTCGAATGATATCCTATCATTCTTAATTTATTATTCCAAATCTATGTAAAATTACAGTTTGGTCCCCGACCAATGTAAAATTACGCTTTAGTCCTCGAGAATTGGAAAATTATAAATTTGCAATATCCCATACTTTCTAATTATGAACCCTGTAGTTTTCGAGTGTGGCATTGAGGACTTTTAGAAATACCAGTGAATGGTGTATGATGTTCATGATGAAATCATGTTAGGTTGGACGTTGTTAAGTGTTGGAAATGATTCGGGACGAGTTTAGTAGCAAGAGAAGTCAAGAGGAAAGAAATAAGGCATCTTACTTACGTAAGGCTAAGCCTAACGTACGTAAGGCAGACAAAACTCATATACGTGAGAAAGAGGTGTCATGTACGTGAGCTGGGCTTCCAGGATGAATCAAGTACGTGAGATTTGGGGGTGACGTACGTGAGGTCAGGTCTGGTGCGTCCAGAATTGATTTTGAGCTCCGATAACGTACGTGAGATATCCAGACACGTACGCAAGGGTACCCTAACATACGTGAGACATAGATTGACGTACATGAGGTGTGTTTCAGACGCCTTTAAAACGTTCAACAAACCCGACTTTCTCATTTATCACTCTCCCCAATCACTCAAAACTCTCTCAACTCGTCTGGGACTTCAGAGCTTGGTTTGTCCATCATCCATAACCATTTTAAGAGGTACGATTATATCTCTTTCTTGGATTTAACATCTTTTTCATGCATTAATCCATCAAGTCTGTTTTGGTCCAAATGGGTCTACGGTTTGAATTTTTGAATGATTCTGAGTTAATGGATTCTAAGGGCTGTTAGATTAGAATTCATTGAGGTTAAAGGAA
>CAODLS011095699.1:0-20956 GCA_948243855.1 Flueggea neowawraea | reverse complement strand
TGGTACCAAATTTAACATCCTTGCAAGAGTCATATAACCCTTCACCAAAAGCATCAGTTATATAAAAATCAATTCCATCCACGGTCAAATTGTTTTTAACCTGAAAAAAGAATGACAACTTGAATAAAAATTTACACTCTTCGTCATAATCAATGATGTTGTGGCACCAAGAAACAGTGAAAAACCTCCAGTTGCCATAAAAAAAAAGATACTCAAGTGTGAGGGGGAAAAAAAGAAAGAAAATAGATAATCAGAACTATAAAATGAAGTGGATTTCACATCTCCTTTTAAATGCATCTTTTTGCACAAAAGAAGAACTTCTTCTCAAAATAAAAGATGCGAGCATATAATAACGTACCAAACCACAACTCTAAGATATACAATGATTGGGTCAGAAAGATCACATATCAGGTGATGGTTTCAATTAAGAAATCTGGGTTTGTCAAAAATAAAACTAGGTTTAGAATTCAAATGCAATACAAATGGCAGTTTTTTTTCCAAAAAGTATTTAACTACAGGACTGTTTCTTTACTTGATCAAATCCCTGAAAAACTTATTGTATCGGTCATAGTTCTGTTGGAAGTAAATATGAACGACACTCAATAAATGGACTAAAATCAATAAAGAAAGGAGACTCCTGACCTTGGACACAGAAGTCACATTGATAAACAAACTCTGGCGAGGAGAGCAGGTGAGCTCACAGAATAGATTCAAAAAGTTTCTCAAGCATGCCGGACAGCCAACGAGAAAAGGAATTGCCTATAGAAGAAACACAGGAACAGCATATAAAAGTGTTAACATGAGCAGCTCTGGGATTAAACAGGCAGAATCTCTCAGTCAAGTCAAGAATCAATTTATCAAGAGAACAGTAAAGATATAAGTTCTTGTACTTGCTGGACTTGTGACCGTAATGTGTCAAACTGAGCTTCAGTGCAACAGACATTGCCGGTAACTGTTGGGCAGAGACTCTGAATTTTCTGTGATAGAAAGTCATCTGGCTGTAAAAGAAGAAAGAATATAGAAATCAGGTAAAATTTACAGATATAGAACTCGTCAACAACTCAAAATCTTAATGGATAGTATTGAGACGGCAATAAATTTTATTATTCTCTCACTCTACAGGAATTTTTTTTTCTCAAAATGAAAAAGTAAATAGTAAAACAGGCGAGTAGACACGAGCCAGGTAGTCCATGCTTAGACGTAGTCAGCGCCGAGGCAGACGAATTAATGTTATAGTTAGTAGCGGAAAGTTTGGTCTGATCAAAATACCTTCACTGTTGGTGAACCGTATGGACAATTCAACACTTTTCCGTCACTGCGAGCTCCACATATATCATACATTGCACAGTATTCCTCAGGATGCCTTTCCCTATACCAAAAATAAATAAATAAACAAAATTAATTCCAATCACGCGATTCAACAATTTTCCAATAAGTAAATGAATATATGCACATAATTTTTACAATTCTAATACAAATATATAATATCTGTTGATTCAAAGAACACAGCAAGTATCTCACCTTTGTGCAGAGACTATGGATGTAAGAAATAAAACCTGAAAAAAATCGAGGACCAAAAAAATGTGAAAAGTTGATAAAGTGATCACAGAAACGGCAATATGAATGAATTTTATCTGTTATCAATGAAACGAAGCTGTTGGGGAAATCGGAACCATTTCCTGATTAAAATTGGGGAAGAAAAGGGAAGAAGCAGAGTTGAGGTAGCAATAGAGAAAGTGTTGTTAGCTTGCCTGCAAAAAACGAAACAAACACGAATGCACGAAGTCCATTCCGGTTGTTGTTCGGTGTGAAAACATCGCCATTGCTAAATTGATGAGAGCTGGCTTCACCGTGTCTGTGTGCTCATGTGAGAGAGAGAGAGTTGAGGAGATAGGTTTTTTCTTTGTTTTTGTTTTGAGTATGTGAGGTGATGATTGAAGAAGAGGGAGTCAAAAGTGGGAGAATTTATATCCGCTCGGCTCTCCACTCACGCACTACTAAATGAAACTGTATCTGTTTGATGTGGCAACCTTCACGTTCTTTAAGGAATGCCACCTACTATACTATACTATACTATATTATACTATACTATATACTCTGCTACGTTCTTTTACCTATTTGCCCTTTCTTTCGGTCTATTTGTCGCGTGCTCCTTAATCTATTTTTTTTCCTTCCCCCTCCTTAATCTATTTTTTTTTCTTAGGCTAGGCCACCCGGTTTTTTAGACGAAATCAGGCATTTTTAAGTTATAACCGTCAGATTAATCCGAGTTCGGAGCAGGTGACACAACCCCTACACAAAGATGCTAATTTCCTGAAATTCGAACTAAAATACATATCCAAACCAACTATCTTAAAATGAGTTGTCAGTTCAACCAACACTACGGATGTAACCCTCGTTACTCTGTTTGATAAAGCTGAAGGCAGCATACTTGTATTTGAATTCATAATACAATAATTATTTTTTTAATTAATTGATAATTAGGAAAGAAAAATAGTGATGTGAACGGAACTAAGAGAGATGAAATTGATAAGACATAGAGAATCGGATGGCCTGTCTGGAGAGGAAAATGTCGCTTTCATTTTTCAGTAACTCGTGATGTTCATTTTTTTATTATTCTTTCTTTTTGAACTCAAATAGTGGGGCAGTCGCAGAAAGAAGGTTTTTCGGAAGTGCACACTTATCACTGTGTCTACCTGCTCTTCCATATTTACGTGTAAGTTTTATTGAAGCTTTTTTTTATAAAAAAAAATAAATAAAAAGATGGTGCTTCAGGTGGTTGAGGAGGGAGGGAGGGAGTGCAGGTAGCAATGGCTCAATCCTTTCCCACCAAACTGAAGCAGGTGTAGATAGGCGTGCAGCTTTAAATTGGGCGTGAGTTGGTGTGCGAAAGAGACTCGCAGTCGCATTCCATCCGCAGGTTCTCCATTTCCTGGAATGTTTCCAGGTTGATGGATTCTTCCTCCACAAATTTTGCAAGCAACACAATATTTCCAAATTTTGAAGCTTTTTATTGCTTCAAAAAAAGGCCACTTCGTATTGTCACACTAGCAATTGGAAACCCGTTATTCACTCACTGCTACGCATGTGTAAGAAAAAAACGGAAACTTGCAACTACTTGGCTATGTATTTCTAGAAGCATTAGATGGAAGGTAAACAATTTAAAATCCTATTTTAAGAAATTAACAATCCGGACTATGATTTTCTCGGCTCCCTTTCCTGGTTTAACTTCTAATAACCATAATTATCATATGTGATCTTACAATTTCATCATTCCGGCGTGGAATTTTTGGTTCGCATGATTGTCTTGCTAACTTGAGAAATTGTGGCTGGCAAGGTAGGTAGTTGCCTTTACTTGATGAGTAGAGAGCTATAGGATGACTAAAACGACCAAGGTCCACAGGTGCAAAACACATGTGGTGATGGGGGATAAATATCCGGATCCGTGTCTTCCTCATTTATGTCTTGTTCAAATGTCTGTGTCAACCAACCCATTTGCCCGCACAACAGGTCGCCCATGGCTCTTTGTGGACCTATATGCATTTTATTGCTTTGCTTCAATAATGTTGGACAAATTTTGCGTTAACTGATTTCTTATATAAGTCAACTTAATTGTAGGAAAACAAATTAATAAAACGAAAATGCAATGCCATTTAGACACGCCAAAATAAACAACTAATGGAAATTTTGTGGCAAAAATTCCTCAGAACCAACAACCCATGGAAGCGGGATAGGACCCATTTGTTTGTTTTTGGGGACGAAATTTTGGCCATTATTTGTGTAGCATGGCACCCAAAAAATAAACAAAATTCGGAAACAGAGCAATAATGATGACAAAATCTAAGTAATCTAATCTTATCGTTGGGTGAAAATCCAAATAATGTCGCCTCAACAGCGTAGTTTGTTCTGCATAAAACAGGGTCAGGGTGGGAGAGTTTGATAGAGAATAGTACAAATCTGCAAACAGAACTCAAGTCAGAGTGGATATGGAGGAGATAGTTGGGAGTTGGGAGTGGGGCAATAAGGAAAAGGTTTAAATGAGAAATGTACAGAGACAAAGAAGACTGGTAATAGGTGGGTGATTGGGAAGAAGACTAGTGGGAGTAATGATGGCGAGAACGATCCCATAAATGGGACCTACGTCAACTTTACCTTCTAGATGTGGGGCCCAAATTACTCAAACAAAAGTAACAAACTGGTGGAGATGTACTGGGCTGCGTTTATGGGCCCCTCTGACCCATTTATCGTAATGATTCATACTCATCCGACGTAATCATAGCTCTCGGCGCCACGCCTCGATCATGCAACACCGCCCCGCGCCAACACACACCACTTCTCTCTCGACGACTGTCCTTTTGTATGTCGTTTTATTGTTTTGGCTTACAATTTTTTTCGCTTAAAAAGCAGATTCCGAATGCTGCGACTAACTATTACTCCCACGGCAAAGTCAATCAAAAGTGTTGGCTGCCCAGGTGGACTTGTGTACGTATTCTTTCTTTATTCCTCCTTTTCCGGCTCGTCTTCTCACACCACCATTCTTCCAATTATTCTAATTTACTTCTTTTTTCATGCCATTAACTATTTTTTTCTATTGCAATTATAGTTTTCCAACCAAAAAAAGGATCCATATGCCTACCTGAATTGGATTTGCTCTTTCGGATCCGGATTAATTGGTTCAAATTTGTGCTAAAATTAGCCGATGTAAATGAGACAGTCAGCAGTGGTTCATGGTTGTGATCCTAAAACTTGAAACTCACAAGTTCGCTCATAATTGGTTGGCATTAATGTGTACAGGTGAATTTGAATCAGCGGTCGTAATAATCGATAATTATGGATTGGTTGGTGGCATCCTAATAATGAACTGCCGATGAATCTTAAGCAGATTCAATATACTTATCACATCAACCCACATAAAATCTCAGTTCCCCTATTTAAGACTTCGGATTCTTCAACATTTAATTAGATTGACAAACAACGGTCCAATTTTTAACACATATCTATCCGACAGAAATTACACTTGTTGCTCCCAAAAAAAAAATCATCTACCGATTCAAACATGTCCCACTGGTCTGCAGTGTATATATGTATATTTTGTTTATTAACTCCTACGGATTCTCGAAACCTTAACTAAATTACAAGTCCGTCGTTAAAAATAACATACAACTACTTTTAACAGTAGCACATTATTTTATGGAAATAGTGTCATATTCAATTGTGACATGATCCTATATTCTAGTTCTAAAATCTCTTACCTTTCCAAATAAATCCTAAAATTACAAGCTAATTAGCGTATATACTATACTAATTGCAAGCATGTAGTAGGAGGGCCTGATGGGGGAAGAATGCGCGCGGTAGAGGCAGCGCCAGTGGGTGAATGGAGCTATGGGTTGCTACGTACAACTAAGGTCCCACCTGGTTTGGCTTCTCCCAATAATTGAGGAGCAGGTTTCCTTCTATTTCAAGCATTTCACATTTTCCATTGATCAAAAAAGCATTTACACATTCAATCGCAGTCTCTTGCATGCTTCCACTGTTCTTGTTACTTTCAACACGCCTACGAACAATTCCTCAATCATTTCAAATTTCGACCTATACTTCATAATCCCTGTTCTCGTATGCACGAGTACATGATTACATAGGGACGGATTTGTTAACCCTAGATACTGATATAGTGGAAAATCGTATAAATAAATTATAAATTAACGAATTGTATAATAAAAGAATAAACAACATAATATATTACAGTTATACTATTTTCAATGTATATACATACATGATACATCTTCACGATGCATGGAAAGCTTCCATACGTACGTCAATTGTGGACACGTATGGCTAGAACCTTCCAAATTTATTATACTAGCTATATCCAGATTCATACAAACTGTATTTCAACTGAATTTGCTTTTGGTGTATGTGGATAGAGACATAGCTAGGGTTTGGAACTATTACAACTTACGTCAATGAAGTGTATTTGTGTGGATTTAAAAATACCTAACCAACAAAGTATGGTTACTTCTTTGAAATTTTGGCTTTAGTCATTCATGTAATCAATTCCATTGTCAGTCTTGTCTCCTTTTAAGTTTAGCGCACTGGACACTAAATTTGTTGCTTCTTTTCATTGATTAATTGAATAGTGTACACTTTTTCTTTTACATATTATCTTCCATTCATTGCTTTGAGAATTAAGTGGTCCTTTCATGAACTGCATGCATCAATCCATTTAATTTCCACTTTGTATACATCCAAGGGACGACTGGGATCTCGTGCTTTGGGAATTTTCGAGGGTATGATTGGATCATTTTGTCTAGAGCCATGAAACCCATTAATTCTTTTAATTTTATGTGATTCGATCAATTTGACACTTGTTGGGTTCAAACGGTTTTCCAGAGACGATGTTTTCTAGATGCATGTTTGAGTTGGATTCATCATTTCACCACTTAAAAGATTTCCCTAATGCATATATGGCTTATATGGACAAAACATTTCGTAGCTTATGATTAGATTTGACTCGATTGAAGACAACTGGCAGCTTCTGTACATGTTAATTAATTAATATATGTTAGTCACCCATCATGTCATAATACATTAATTCTTCCGCGGTGAGAACCGAAAAATTGGACAATGAAGTGGCAAGGAGGACATTAATAATGGATGGTAATTAAGATGAAGCATGAAATGTCAATGGAGTTAAATACAAGTAAGACCAAAATTCTGACCTAATCAAAACACTTGCAGGGTAGTGAATAGTACTGAGTGAATCAATGCTTGCTTTGTTTGAACATTGCAGTACATATCCACCCTAAAAGTTTGAACCTAATCAAAGCAACAATATGGGATTTGTTTTCTCTTAGTCGAAAGAATTATGTGATCACACCAACAAAGTTTCAAGTTCAGTACAGGGATGAGATAATCTGATAAGGTGGAAAAGATCTATGCAGCTATTTTCTACATTCGATCTAAGAAGATGAAATTATGGAATTGATGATCATCATGTAGTCATGATTAGAATGGAATGCGCCGACGAGGGTTGAGAATGAGACCCATGTGTTTTGGCATCCCATGGGTCCAAGCAGTCACACCCACTACAGAACTTCATCAATACCTTTTAAACTTCCACATCTCTTTGTGAAAAGTTTGGTCCGTAATGAGAGCGTGCAGCATGTGGAATCATGTTTTTTTTTTCTAATACGGATTACTGTGCTTTAATTATTTGGTTTGGAATCAAATCATATTTTATCGGTCATGTTCAACGATCTCCTATTAATCTTCTTGTACTAATAAAAAAAATCCTCATGCATGCTCTTTTCTTTAAACTAAATCAAATTTTATTGATTATTAATGGCTGAATACTCTTTTTTCGACAAATCATTTTAATTACTTCTCAAACAGGTTGAATACATTTTTTTTAGGTTATACAACTCCAAGTTGATATAAAATTAGATATTTTAACGCCAAATCAAGTAGGGTTACTTATAAAAAAAAGTCATTAATGTTGACTTGTAATCAAACAAGATATTCAAATATGATTGTTGCTGAGTTGGCTACTGAGCCAAGATTAACCAAAGACTCTATCTACCAAAAGTGGATAACCACCCAAAACAAATAAGTAATCCCTCCTTTCCTCAAAGAGTATTTTTTTAGATAAATTAATTTTTATCAAAATAAGTGACATTTTATAAAATTAAAAAGCTTTTTATTATTTTCTTCCATATTTACGCTCCTATTAAATTATTTTGAATAACTACATTCCAACTACCTCTACTAGAATAAATAAGAATAATATAGTAAATTATCACTATAATCAATGTAGTTTAATTATTTTCTTAATATGTGTGTCAAAACCTTAAAAAATACTCTTTGAGAAAAAGAGGGAGAAGATATTTTAACGAGAGTGAATTAATTTGCTAATCACATCTAAAGAAACAAATAACAAACATAGTTATTAAAATAACTACTGTGCATGCAAAAATAAACCAATCAATTTTTGACACAAAAATACAACACAAACTTTGATCAACGAGGCCTAGTAAGTTGCAGCAAAAAAAAAAAGGGTTGAAGCATAATTAGCCTCCAAAATTGTCTCCGGACCATCACGCAATAAAATTAAAGTTTGAAGTGCCTTAAAACGAGCTAGGAATATTCATTCGGTCGAGGCATAAATATGGGCCGGGACCAACTATTAGATCTAGCCAGTATTTAAGCCATGAATTTAGATATTTGTATCTTTTTAATTACTAGTAAATTCGACGCATGTTACGCGTGTGGTTTTTATCGATAAATTTGCATAATAAAATATAATCTTACCGAATTTAGTAAATATAAAAATATTCATGATAGTAAAATAACACAACATATAGTAATTAATATATTGCATAAATATATCAAAATTGAGAAATTTCAAAAAAAAGTAATGTAATTTGTTGTCTTTTTTCTTTTATTTTGCGATGCATTTGCTTTTGGTCATTGATTTATCCAATAAGTTGTGACATTCATTCTTTCATTTAACGATATTATTTTTACTTTGTTTTATCAGTTATATTATTCGTAATATATATGTTTAGTAAAAAAAATTCCGATCTTAAATGCTTATAGAAGATAAATACTATAGGAGATGAAATGAAACAAACAAATATAGGTTTTTCGTTCTGTTTGAAATATTAAAAGAATAAAAAAACTCAATTAAATTGAAAAAAATTCCATTAGTAGGTCTGATTCGTACAATTCACTCGTTCTGTTTTGAAATTTTAAAAGAATAAAAAAATAAATTAAAAAAACTCCGTTAATAGGTTTAGTTCACACAATTCACTCTCACTTTTTCAATCTGAACAAACCCTATATAAATTACTACAACCCTATCTAGTTAATTCACCACGCATTGTGCATGAATTTATTCATATTATATATTAATATTATACAAAATTCAAATAATACTATAATTAATAATTGACTGCATTAAAATGAGGGTGTTAAATTATTTGATTAACTTAATTTTATTGCTCTTAAATACTTTATTGGCGCAATTTAGTTCTTTTTTATTTCTCATTATGACGATTATCTTTTAATTTTATGATTTTTACACTCTACATCTAGTTTTAATTTTATTTATTTAATGTGGTTTATATGGAGTATCTTTTGAAGATATGAGAAATACTATTTCTTGTTTTGTGTTAACATCAATCTTTTGTAGATTTTTTTTTATATAAACTGAGCTTTACATATAGCTTATTTATAAGTGGATAAATTGTTAATTCTATTTGAGTCAAATATATGGTATATAAATCATGCAAACTACTAATAAAAAAATCATGTAGACTAATGATATAGTTGAAATCGATAAAAAAACTAAAATATTTGATTGAAAAACTTCATTATCATTAGCATCACTCCATCCATAAAAATTTTAATTTTAAAATTGATCTATTAATAGAAAGTAAACAATAAAAGATTTAATGTTTTGATCTTTGATTATTGTAAATCTTGGATAAATAGTTCATATAACTTATCACATATGGTGCAAATGATTTTACAATAATAACATTTAAAATTGAGAAAATAATAAAATTGCAACCTATTATAAATAAATACATTAAACTTAAGACATAAACAAACATAGCAATTTTATTTTAATATGTTATAAAATTAAGAAAAAAATACAGTTATCTCTTTTTTTTTATTTGACAAGTCATTTTATTTGCTCACATCAGATATTGAACTCATAATCTAATAATATTAGAGTTGATTTCAGTACTAATACAATGAGCTAAGATCTCATTGGTTATAGTAATCTCAATTTTAATGCATTAACTATAAGAAAAATATGTTTATATACATATCTCATATTGTTACTTAGCTATATTATCCATTGCGCTCATATTTATAACACAACAATCTTGTATTACATTAAGTGAGCCGATATACAAAATTCATTCTCCTCCATTATATTTTTTCAACTTTTATTTGGTAACAAAGCCAAAAACGACTTGAAATATAAACATACAAATCATATCGTATCTCCATCATTATCCCTATCATCCATGGTAGCTTAACTCAATTGTTCAATAAAATTAAGCGCATAAAACTACTTATAACATGAAAATTGAACTTTTTTCTCCTTCGTATTCTCAAGATCTCACGTGCTTTATTAATGGCACCATTTCTCTTCCTTAATGCTCATGATCACTTATAATTCTCTTAGCCTACATTCCCTGATTTTGCAAAAAGAAAAAGAAAAAAGAATGGTACTTTTTGCTCCTCTTTAACTTAAGGAATTTTTTCTTTATAATGTTGGCAGTCCTTCATTTCAGGATACCTGAATTGTTGTTGCATATATATATATAAGAATAACTTATAAAAATGAATAACTTTGTATTGCACAAGTAAATTAAAATTAATTATATTTAACATTTTTTAATCTCTTCTATTTGGTTAGTATAAATATGTTTTTTTTTCGATACATACTACATGATAAATTGCAATTTAGAAAACAAATAAAACATGAAAAAATTAGTTGTATTTGTAGTTTTATTATATGTGTAAAGTTTTATTATATGTACACCAACTTGCTTCGAAGGGGTAAGCACCCTCCAATATTTTCAAGTTTCACGGGTGTTTGAAAACTTTTTCAATTTTTTAACTTTATGGGTGTTATGTGACCTTTACAAATTCCTATAGGCTATTAGAAGACCTTTACAAATTTCTATTTTTAAGAGTTTGTTATTGAGATATTTTTTCATGAATTTATTTAAAATAAATTAAATTTTTAATAAAGGATATCTTAATAAATACTACATATGATAATTGGTTAACTAAAAAAATAAAAATATTATTAATTCATGAACAAATAACGAATATGATAATATAAATCTTCTAATTGAATATAATAGTGTAATAGTATACTATATTTCCCAGTTGATCCAATGAAAATATGATAATCGAAGACATTAATGTGTAGTATAAACTTCCCAATAAATTATGATCACAGTGCTACCACTTCCCGATTAATGTGGCTAAGATGAAAAAACACGCATGGTTTTTTAATTTATCTAATATTACTATAAATTCGGAGATTTAATTAGCGGTATTATAGACTTCTTCTTTTTTGATTTTCTACATCCATACTTTTATATATAGTATAGATTAAAGATCATTCATAAATCATAATCCCCTCTTAACATCACCTATGGATATTCATGCAACTCGACAAACAAATAAAATAGGAAAAGAAAAAAAAATCCATAACCATGAATTTGAGTTGAACTTTTGTTCTGCAATAGTTGAATTGATTTTAATTACTGAACTAGCTTAATCTCTAATGCTTTTGTATATTTACACCTGCATTTGCCTTAAATCTTCAACTCAAATATGGGAACAACGTTAAAAAAACACAAAAAAAAAGGGAAGGAAAAATTGTCATAGTTACGACCGCATTTGATTGCATCATCGTAGTGAGAACTTTTATTCATATATTAGACAAACCTAGCTGGGGAACGATGTGGTCTAGCCCCACTGGCAGTTCCACCATGTTTGGAGTGAAGTGGAGACCGTTGATGATTGCTATGATGATGTCCTTGTTGGAGCTTATGGGATCGGTTTTTGGTGTTAGATTTTCTCTCTTTGGGTTTATCCTTGATTCCATTTATCTTCTGTAAAGTGTCCAAAACTTCTTCCATGGATGGTCGATTTTTGGGATCAGACTCTAAGCAATGCATGATCAATGCCGCTGCTTGCATGGCTGCATTTATTGGGTATTGATCTTGAAGCTTTGAGTCCATAATCTTTTTGAGCTTTCTTTTGTCTTTCAAAGAAGGTCTTGCCCAATCCACCAAATTGTGCTCGTTCGTAGGCCTATTTGTATCTAGTGCCTTCTTCCCTGTCAGCATTTCTAAGAGCACCACTCCAAATCCGTATACATCACTTTTCACGTACAAATGACCTGTTGGGTTGGTAAAAAACTGTTAAGTTAGCCACATCCTGGTTTATCAGATAGAGATTTTTTTTATCAAGATTTAGAAAAGACAATAATGGAATAGAAAATAGTGATGAGTTTCAGAATTAATTTAAAGCACAAAATTTACCAGTAGCAACATATTCAGGAGCTGCATAACCATAGGTACCCATGACTCGAGTTGTAACATGTGAGTTGCCATTTACCGGCCCTAATTTGGCCAATCCAAAATCTGAAAGTTTAGCATTGAAGGCCTGTAAAAACAAAGCAAAATAGAACCCAACTTGATCAATACTTGACTATGTTATTGCCTTAAATAGACCCAAAATTGATAGTTTAGGGAAAAAGCAGGTGAAGTTTACCCCATCCAATAGAATGTTAGAGGTCTTGAAGTCTCTGTAAATAACACTTTTTTCTGATGAGTGCAAAAAGGCAAGGCCTTGTGCGGCTCCCATTGCGATTCTAAGCCTAGTTTCCCAGGACAATGGTTCAGCACCATCTGCAACAAATTAGCTTCTTAATTAGTAAACTAATCAATCGAATTCTTGGTTGTCCAATTAACTATCTTCTTATTTTTACACGAAATGGAAATGGTTCTTGCCTCTGAAAATATGTTTTTCTAAGCTTCCTTTTTGCATATGTTCATATACAAGAAGAAATTGTTTCTCTTCCCAACAATACCCCAACAGCTTCACCAGGTTCGGATGAGAAAACTTTCCCAAGAACTTCACCTCTGACTGCAACAACACCATTTTCAACTAATCTAATTCATTGTTATTTATCGAATACATAATCAAGTCCTTGAATATATGACATCATTCAAATAGGTCAGCTTTTGTTTTGTTCAATTATTGGAAATGAAGTTTTATAATTATATCCCTTTTGTCACATCGAAAAGATTTTGTCAAATGTCAATTCGAAATTAAAAAAACTAAATTAATGAAAAAATAAAGAATTTAGCATGACAATATATAACATATTATATATAACATCTTCTAATAATTAGTAAAAATAAATAGTAAAAATTAAATACATAACATATTTTTTAATAAAATTAATTATATAATATATATTATATCCTCTTTAAAAATATTATATGTTATATCTATTAAATGAGTTCAAAAATTCTAGTCAAATCTCCAGTTATTTTTAGATGATGACATATGGTTAATGGAAATGGGGTCATCATGAACGTCATATTGAAATAGCAGAGTCAATCAAAATGTATATATAATACTCATTAATTAACTATATATATATATATATATAATTAATGTGTGATAATAGCAGCCTGCATGAATTTGCATATATAATTACAAGCCAAATTATTAATTCACGTTGATTTGGTCAACACGGGCATAAAGAAGCCTCTCCGTTTACATTAGTGAGGTCAATATGTGGACTTCAACAATGATTCTGCTAAACAGCTAGCATTGATCTTTCAAAAACTATTTCAATTCAACAAGTTGCAGAAGCATAAATACTAAAAAATTCTCAATCAATATACCAACCTGCCATTCTTCTAGTCCTTGGGAGCTGTCAGAGCTGGATTTCTTGACGGCGACGGGGATGCCAACGCCAACCTTAGAAGGAGCAAAAGTTTTCTCATCAATCCATCCTTTAAACACACGTCCGAATCCACCTTCTCCTATAAACGTATCGGGTCTGAAGTTCCTCGTGGCACTCTTTAACTCGGCTAGCGTGAATATTTTAAGATTCGGAGTAACGATTCTCCCACATGGAGGCGAAGTTTCATGGTTGTTACTACCTCCTGATTGTACAGATCTGTCCGAGCTGTTAACATTGCTACTGCTACTTCCACTTCCGCTCGTCGTTCCATTAAATCCAGGGCTACCATTTTTTGGTATCTCTGAATTAATTACACCAAAAACGAGGAAATTACGAACTAAACATATGCTATATATATACATGAAGAGTAATTAAGTAACAAAATAAAGAATAAAAATGGGAATGAATTAACAAGTAGTTACCAGGTTTGATGGCGATGGGGCTCGAAGGAGTTCCAAAGCAATTTCCCATGTGGAAACAGAATAAAGAGAGGTTTTGGAATATGAAGAGAAGAGGATAGGTTTATAGCGCTATATGGGTCTCTGCTTTGAAGGTTCCCTGAAAGGGCAAAGAAACAACAAGAACTAAGCAGCTTTGTATGTATTTGTAATATATGGGACTCTCTCTCTCTCTCTCTCTCTCTCTCTCTCTCTCTCTCTTTGTGTGTGTGTGGTGACTTTTTCTTGGTTTTCTTGTTTACGTCGCTGCTTCTAAGTTGGCCTCTTTCTATACGCTTTGTGTAATTATTCGGACAAAAAGCTAGAGATGAGAGACGTTGACATTTACTCATCTACTTTGCTAAAAGAAATTATAATGTTAATCTATACCCTCTTGTGTTTCTTCCTTTTTATTCAATTTAATTATACTACTACACTAGAATCACTACATATAAGCAAATAATATTATCATAATTCTATTTCTTAGTAACCAAGGTGCAGAATTTGTTGCGTCAACTGGATAATTATGTATACATATATAAATATTTTTGATATTGCAATTTTCTTGGTTAGAAACGGTTAGCCCAAATTGATATTTATTAAAGTTAGGATAGTTTTGAAAAAGAAAAAGAAAAGAAAATGCAAAAAGGGAGACAATAAAGTCAACGGCGGTGCCATTCCGATAAGTTCCAAATCTATAGAATTTACTAGCAGTTGGGACCAATTTCATTGGAAAAAAAACACTTAATGAGAAGCAAGGCTGTGTTTGGTAAGCAGGCACTAATTTGCCGGTTAATCTCAACCATCTGGATGTATATTAGTTGGTTGCTTCATATCAAGTGTTTTATTTCCCAAGCAAAATGAATCAAGAATTACTTACATTGTCAAAATGGATAATATTGCAAAACTTTCAATCTCTTACCACTTCTCAGATGGGCAATATAAATCATCATTAATAATAATATCAGCAGAAAGCAGCATTTAATTAGTTGTTGAATTAGCCAAATTTGCCGACATGGCATGGCGTCCTTAGAAAGTTGAGAAATTAAAACATCACCAGTTGTGACTATTCAATTTTGTCTCAAATCCATTAAAAAACTAGATTGTTAATGTAGGTGCATACGTAAATTAGTTTTAAATGCCAAATATTTTGATGGGTGACATAGATTTAGGTTTTAAAACTCAAAAAAAAATTATCGAACTTAACATTCGATCTGTAACATCTTCTCTAACTGAAATTTTCTAAATTGAGTGATTAATTTATTCTTATAGTATTGGATATTGAAAATTCTAGGTTAGATTGATGATGGTTACCACAACTATCTAAATTAATTATCTAAAAATTATTATTTAAAATTCTACAACAAAATGATAATTTAAAATTGCAAATCCTTAAAATTATAAAAATTAAATAAATAATTAAAAATGGCTCTTAAACTTCTTTTATTTATTAATCTACTAAAATTTTAATAAATTTATCATTAATAAAATTGATGCAACTACAAATAATTAATATTGTTTACTAAACTTACATTAAAACATCAAAAAACCATCCATATGCCAATTAAGTAATGATTCTCACAAAATCCTCTCAAGCAAGAAAATATCATCTCTCAACAACAAAAGCATAAACATAGATAACTCTTCAAATTACTTGTTGTCTGAAATATTATAATGTATATGAAGTATGAATTGAAATACTAAAATCTATTTAAGCCACCCACCACAGGTAGAACGATTGATAGTGACGCGTTTTTGTGCAGAAGAGGTTGCAAGTTCGAGTCGCTCGAGCAACTAGGGGTGGGCATTGGCCGACCCCGGCCACCAATCCTAATCTTCAGCCCAGTTGACCGGGCCAGCTAAAGGTCTAGCCTAGGCCCGCCTACCCAAAAGGTTGGGCCAGACAGGCCCTAGGCCTTTTTTAAATACTAATATTCAATAAATTATAATCAAAATATCATTTAACATATACTTTATTATAAAAATTATACTTTAATAAATACTAAACAATTTTTAAATTTGTAATTGACATCATTTTTACTAATTTGTAACACATCAAATTAATATTAATATACTATATATTATATAAAAATATATAAAAAATTATATAATATATTTGTTCGGGCCAGCCCGCCGGGCCTAACCATAAGTCTAGACCCGACCGTATTAAAAAAAAAAACTAGGCGGGCCAGTACGAGCAACACCTCGCTCCAATTAAATTACACTTGCTTACCGTGATATGTTGGACTTCTCGATAAACTCGGAATAAGTGGAGGGCCCTTGCGATGGGTGAAGGTAGCTCTCCTGGAGGTTTACCAGATTCGGTGTGTTGTCAGTGGCTGCCAAACTCAACCGTTATGTAGTGAGAGGCCGCTGGGTCGGGATTCCTTCGTCACCCAAAAAAAAATCTATTTAAGCCACTATTTTGTTTTTTCAAGGAATTTTGTTAATTGTAGGTAAAAAAAGAAGCCAACTCAGTATCTTTGTTGGTTTCTGTTAACAGAAAATGTAGTTGAAGTTTCAATCAAAACTTTTCTTTGAAAAGGTCCAGGTTTGCATAGTTTCAATTTTCTTTTCAATGTGTTTATGCTCATTCAAATGTCTGCATTTTAAAATCGGTGAGAAATAGAGAAAGAACCATCTTAGGGAGATGATATATAGATTGGTCATTGACTCATTGGTGTCTTGCCGTGAATATTTAGGTTACTAGCTTCAGGCCCCGTGGGTGCCACTAGCACAATATTTTCATTTTATTTATTGAAAAAAATAATCTGAAATTTAATTAATTTGAAGGATTAATTAATACATAACTTACCTCAAACTTGTACGGTTTCTTCTACTATCACTCTAATCTTTTTGACCGTTTAACTTACCCTCTAAATTTGCTTCAATTATCTCAATCACTCCCTTATCTTACTTAAATTGTCTCAATTATCCCCTAAACTTAATTAAATTAGACAAATTATCAAATTTTTTAATTCATCACGGATTTATTACGGGGCTTCTTTTTATTTTTTTAACCTTCTACGTTTAATAGCGATAACTTGAGGATAAACTGGATGATTTTAAGATTCAAACACATTAGAAAACCCTTAATTAAGAGGATTTTGACAAGTTCAAGAGATAAATTGAACATTCAAAAAGTTTAGAACGACAGAAGAAGAAAATGTACAAATTTGGGGGGGGGGGTAAATTACGTATTAAGCCTAATTTTAAATTATATGAAGAAACAATACGAATAGTCATAAGTTTAATTATTAAAACAAAATACGTAGAAAACAATTATAATTGCTATTTTCTACCTACCACATTTGTCATAAATTTATTATTTTCTATTCAACAAAATAATTTAGATGAAAAAATAGAGTATATTTTTATTTTTTACTATTTAAAGCATCAAAAAATAGTTTAAACAAACCAAAATTTATCTCATCATGATAGCAGTTATTGTTGGAAAAAGCGGTCCGCCTATTACAGGTGAACTGAACTCGGTCGATAAAGGTGTAAACCGAAAATACCAATTAGCAACTCCAGTTAAAATGGGCCCATAAGATTTATGGGTCAAACCTATTAAGTCAAGCCCATTAGGCCCATTTATCACTTAATATAAAGTGATTATGAATGGAGAAAATTGACATATCTTCCATAAGCCACCAAACGTTAGAAAAGAGAGAGAGGGGGAAAGGAAGAATCACCATGCCACATCTCTCTCCCTTTGTCATTCGTTCGTCGATGATCCCGATTCGAAGTGACATCTAAACTGTGAAATAGACGAACACTTTCATCGACAACTCGACCGTGGTTTGCTCGCAAGATTAACATCAAATCTAGTCATATTCCGCTTCAACTGGAATTAAGTTTAGTAAGTCAAACATATTTATTAGTTAAATCGGTATATAGATTTCTTCAGTTATTGATAATAACATCTACTAACAATAATGGTACAGTTTTTCATTATTATTTTTCTAAATTATTTCTTTTAATGACTTAAAACTACATTATTTATATTATTAAAAAATAATCATTTAAACTATAAATTACTGTAAAAAATTTAAAATTAAAATAAATTAAAATTATTTATGCCTCTTGAAATTTCATATTAATTTTTAAATTAATTTTTAATAATATATCATTAAATTAAATTAAATTGTCTTAATTAATAAATAAATTTATACATTATAAAGCACTTTTAATGTGTTCACTAAATATTAATTAAATTAATTATATAAAAAATTATTTAAAAATTGCCACAAAATTTTAAAAATCAATAGAGAATATCTCTTGAAGTTTTTTTTTATCTAGATTCATATATTGTATATAATGACACACCACTCTCATGCCAGTTACAAATTATCATATTACATAATAATTGTTATTTTTTCAGAATTTTTATTTATTATTTTCTAGTTTATGTAATTACATACTGATCAACAAAGTTTATGTAATTACATGAGCAATTAGCCAATTGAAAATATTATTTATAATATTACGTCTATGATTAGTGATAATGTCACTATAATTCTCGCTTACTTCTTGAACCACCACCATTAGGAAGCAAATTCTCTCTTTCAAACTTCCAATTCGACTTTTCCACTCCGAAAATCTCGTCAGCCTTTTATCCTCCATAAAAAATATATTTTTTCTAAAAAATATGTTAGTTATAATAATAATAATAATAATAATAATAATAATAATAATAACAATAATAGTAATAATAGTAGCAATTATTTTTTACTTTTAAGACAAACGTGAGATGAAAGGAAAAGAAAGTGCAGGATCCCATTTAAATAAACATAATCATCATCGTTAAGAAAATTGATGGTCCCTTTTTATGGGAAATTCCATGCACCTGAACTGAAGCACTTCCACACTGAAAAATAGACAATTGAGGCATGGTGGAAAAGTATGTCAACCTTTTCAGACAAATGGACGAATTCGGGAAACTGCATTGTATATATATAGGCATGATTCACGACCCTATTCTTTCTTTTTTGGAGGAATTACTATTATAGTCCTGTGATATATTGAAATATCTCATTACTCCATTGGATTTTTAAAAGCCTACTACTGCGTCCTTGAACCTTAACACTGTCAAAAGAAACTAACAGAAATCGTTAAAAGACATTTATGCCATTTTTACGTCTCATACCCCTTTGACACGTCCTCTCTTTTCTTTCTCTCTCACTCTCTCCGTCACTCCCATCTCACACTCTCTCTACTCCTTTCTTTCTCGTTGACACACTCTCTTTCTTTCTCGAATTTATGCCTTTTGTCCTTCTCTCTCTACCTGCCTCTTTTGGAAAACCGGGTTCGCCCATAACGTTAATGGGTGGAGCCAAGTTCGTCAGTTATCAGATTAATTGACAAGTTGGGCTTATTAATTGGGCTGGACAAGTCCAATTTATATGAAACCCAATCAAAGCCCATTAAAAGAAAAATTCTAGACCAATTGAGAATGATCTTTCATTTTATGGAGGGATGCTAATTAATGTGGAAAAGAAATAAAGTAGAAAATGGATAAGAAGAAGATAAAAAAGAAAAAGAAAAGAAAGAAGGAAAAATATAAAAAGAGAAAAGAAAGAAAGAAAATTAGGCTTCTTTCATTTTTCTTCTTGGCCCACCATCTCTCACATTCTCTCATTTTCACATTGAAAATAAAGAAGAAGCAAGGGAGTTTGTCTTCCTAGTTAATCCTGATCCCGGAAAAGCTCTTAGACAGTGCAAATATTAGTTGTTCTCATCTGTGGTTCAACTAGAGAGGCTTGCATAGGATCCTATCTCTTGTTGTCCTTACTGAAAATCGAGGTAGGATCTCAATCATTGGTTGTTTTCGCTTATTGTATGCTTTCTGTATATCTTTTGTATACCATCAACCTCCTTTCTCTCTTCATCTCCCACACCCTCTCCCCTCTCTCTCTTCGTCTCTCTCTGCATCTCGGTGAACTCACCACCACCGTTTTTCCATCCACACTTCCAGTCTACCTACCTCTTTCTCTCTCTATCCCTATCTGTATCTCGACGAACCCACCACCATCGTTCTTTGCTTTGAGGCAACGAATCCCAAAAATGCCACCGCCACCGAGAGTTACTATTGGGAAGTAAAGAGAAATAAAGAGGGGGGAGAGAGAGAGAGAGTCCTCCAACGAATCCCTAGCCTTTCTCGTCTCTCCTCCATCCCTCATCGCTCAAAACCCAAAAACGACGAGGCAATCTATGGGTGAAGGTGCGATTTTAGAACAAAGAAGTGTGTGAAGCTGTGATTTTGATGATTTTGAAACAAATAAATGTCTGAAGTTATGATTTTGAATCCGATAGGAGTTTAGTTGAGTAATAATTTTGAAAGTTGATTTTGATTTTGATTCTTTAATTGGTTGTGAAAGTAAGATGAAATAGTGTAGTGAATATCTCTATATAGAACAAATAAAGATTACATGTATATATATTGGTTCTGAAACACAATAATCCTATTCCATAGCCTATAATTAAGCTAAATCATTTACAGATAAGGAAAGAGATCATGGAAAATCAATCTACAATATTTGACAATTTGAATTGCGTATTCTATGGCTATTCTCTGGCTCAACTTCCTTTAACACTTCCCCTCAAGTTGGAGTGTATGTTAATGACACCCAACTTGCTAAGTAAAACTTCAAACTGCAAAGTACTAAAAGGCTTAGTAAAAAAATCTACTGGCTGATCTGAAGTGCGAATGTGAGCCTTCTGAATCATTCCCTCTTGAACCTTTTCACGCACTAAGTGAAAGTCTATCTCTATATGTTTAGTTTGCTCATGAAAGACTGGATTTGAAGCTATGTGCATGGCCGCTTGGTTATCGCAGTACAAATTCATTGGCTTATTGTGACTTACTCTCAAGTCATTCAAAATGTTTTTCAACCATGTGATCTCACAGGATGTAGTAGCCATAGACCGATGCTCTGCTTTGGCACTTGAACATGATATCGTTGTTTGTTTCTTTGTCTTCCAAGAAATTGGTGCTTGACCA
>CAODLS011095682.1:0-13246 GCA_948243855.1 Flueggea neowawraea | reverse complement strand
TTAATTAGGGTTCTATATATGTTCGAATTTTTGGAGGTGGAATGGGTTGTATTGATGATGAATTTGGATTAGATTTTGATTCATTTTGTAATAAACATAAAATTGAATGGGTTTGTAAATGGTTTTAGAGATTGAAGAGAAATGGTGTGTTTGGAGGAATAAATTTGAAATTTTGATGATTTGTTGGTTTAGTGGTGAAATTGATGAATGATTTTGATGAATACATATGGTTAGATGATGATTTAAGTGATTCGGATCAATGGGTGTCAGCTTGGATGATTTTGTGACATTTTTGGACATTTTTTAGTCGCAAGGATCAAAACTAAAATTTTACTAGAGACTGAGGACTAATCTATAATTTTGAATAATTAGGGACTGAATGGTATTTCTAAAGATTTAGGACATATTTGTAATTTTTTAATAGTTTGATGATCGACGTATAATTTTGAAGAGTTCAGTCGTGAATTATAATTTTGAGATAATACAACAACTGTTTTGTAAATTCTGAAAAAGGTTTCCCTAATTTGTAATTTTTCAAAGTTTGAGGACTAATCTATAAATTTTCATGACTTTCAGCCAAAGTGCCATTTAGAGAAATTTGAGGGACTAAACTATCATTTTACGAAGTGTCTAATTTCTCGAGAGGTAAGATTAGATATTCATTCGAAATAGGTTTCTTGACATTGTCGGGGTTGGGTTTCTACATATACATTGCATGCATAATCAGTATTGTCATAGTCACCACGTCTAATTCTTTTGTAATGAATATCATTTTCAGTTCAACTCAGCTCTGCTCAGTTTTTGAGGTTATCATCCATTCACGGGCAGTCCGTGACTTAGACTCTCTGGCTTGGCGTCCAGGTGAGTGAGATATCTTCTCTAAACACATAGACTATTTTTTTCTAATCATATGTTTTATATGTGATTCGGCTTAATAAATAATATGGACTAATTGAGGACTGGAAATTCCTAAAATTTGACTGTGTGAAAATGAAAAAAGAAAATCAGTTTATTATCAATAATAGTATCAGAATCAGTATAATATCAGTATATTTATCTGAATAATCTATGGTAAGATTAGTATCGGTTTAAATATTAATATTGTTTATTTTGCATGCTTGCTTGCTTGTTAAGTATGAAATTATATGAATTGCTTGACTCGGGACACCCTAGTTACGGGGGATTGAGTAACCTTTGGTATATTAATAATCAAGAAGCCTAATTACCAGGGTAGATGGTAACCCATGTGCCCAGCGCAAACACACGTGATTAGTATCAGCTGGCTTAGTCCACAATCAGTTAGTTAGTTTAGGATTTTATCAAATCATCTTCTTTTCAATCTACTAGTCAGTTAGGTTTATATGATACGTATATATGGTATGACTGCATGTTGTTGCTGAAGGTGCCAACGTTTTCAAATTTTTTTTTTCAAAATCTATATAACTATATACAAGTGTATATAATTATTAAAATATATATACATGTGGTATTTTATGAAACGTTTTCAAACAATTTATGTGAAGTCCCCGAGACATTCTAAAGTTGATATCTCTCACTGAGTTTTACTCACCCCTCCCCTTTGATATTTTTCACGTTATTAGGCATTTGATTTCATCAGATATCCAACGCTTAGTGAGGTCATCCGTTTAGCAACGAGTGCCATATTGTTCAGGCCCCAACATGTTTGTTATATTAGATGTTCCACACCGAATAGTGGGTTATAGTTATGTATTTAATAATACTTCTAGTTAACTAATTTAGTTGTAAAAGTTTAACAATTATTTAATATAATAAATATGTTTTATTTCACTAAATATGTTTTATTTCACTTAGTACTTTATTATGTATAAAAATGTTTTATCATTATGTAATTATCAATTTGGGTAGAAATTTGGTACTTCGAGTCTTGTGTGAAATTGGTCAGACTTCCAGTTTGATTCACTTCATACATTGATCATGGTCTGGTAACAGGTCGTGACATAAGCGTTTTGTTTGTCTTTTAATGGCTCCGCCCTTAGTTGAGCTAGTCTAGTAATGGAATGTATGAATGTGACTGGTTTATTCCATTACTGTTACCCTCGTTCTCCCATCTAAATCCTAATTTGTTTGAAATTCATTCTCTTTAGTCTCATCTCTTTCACTTATGTCACTCTTTTCGGGACCCAAGGAAGTTCATGACTAATCGAGGGCGCAACCAGCTTAAATACCCAAATGCCTTTGATGTGGAAATCTGTTAACTCATTTTAAGTGATTTGCATACCCTTCAATGCATTCATAATACTAATTCAAAGCCATTCTATCAATATTCTAACCAAATTTAGATAAAGGCTCTAAAAGATCACTAATCACATGCCAAACAAACATAAAAACATTCATTTTCTCAATAAAGACAATCGATCAAAGTTTTATATAATCAACCATCATCATAATCCACGACAATAAATACAAAAACTAAGTTTTTAGTCCCATTTACATTCGAATGAAAATAATTTCAAAGTATAGTCCAATCATAATCCTGAGTTACAAAATTAGATCAACTTTTGGCCCCTCATTACAAAATTTGACCATCATTGCTCCTTTATTCTAACCTGCGCATATACATGGCCTTCTTACACTCAAATTATATGTGAACATCACATAGATAAAGGGCCAAAGTGGTATATTTTTACAACAATTTCATTATAAATTGAGATGAATCTTCTTTCAAGGCTAAAAGTGTCCATTGATTGTAACATTAGGATTAAAATTGAACTTCAGAATGATTTTGAAAGGAGAATAAAGAAATAGAAAAAGAAAAAAAAAGAGGTCAGAGTTTGAAATTTATTTAAAGGAGAGGTTGTGAAATAACTAAGCAAACGAAGGCAGAGTTAAAACATTTATTGTATTGAGGTTATCATGAATCGAATGGGCATTTTTTTTTCTATTTTAATTCTTATTAATTTTTAAATTAAAAAAAGAAAGCGCCATGTTAGCATTCTACTAAAACTTTTAAAGGAAAAAAAAAAGATTATAATGAAGGAATAGAATACCGGTTTAACTAATAAATAATATAGTAAATAGGGGGTTCAAGTTACCTACCTCGATTTCGGCGGAAGCATAGCAGCAAACAGCAGCTGCAGAACCAGGTTTTGATGTTGATCTCGCAAGTAAACCACGGTCGGATAGTCGACGGGAGTGCTTGATTGTTTCGCAGTCTAGATGCCATGAGGATCGAGATGCATTGAAAGGTATGCAACGCGGATCATGGTGCAAAGAGATGGAGGAAGGAAGATGAAGGGAAGGATAAGGGAAGGGAGAAACATTTTTCTCCCTTCCTCCTTTTCTTTTCTTTTCCTCCTTTTCTTTCTTTCTTTCTTCTTCTTTTCTTTCCTTCTCTCTTTCTTCACCTCTACTTTTCTTTTCCTCCCTCACCCATATATATAGGCAACTAAATGGGCCTCCACATGGGTTCATTATGGGCCCAACTCAATTGGAATTACCAATTGGTCTCGATTTACAGTCCCGGTTCACATCTTGATTGACAGGTTCACCCGTCATGTGCGGACCGCTTTTTCCAACATCTCCTACTCGCACATGACGAAACCATAACTCGTAATGGATCATGATGGAAGTAATATCAATCATGATAATGACCTCGTGTCATATATTATCATGCAACATAGTTAACACATATGTAACCATACTCGATCCTTTCGTCATACACTCAAATAGACTTTGCGACCAGCATACAATGAGAGCGTATTTGTTATACACCTATTAGAGTTATACACCTATTAGAGTTATACACCTATTAGAGTTATATAACAGCTCATAACGCAATCCTGCTAGAAGGCGTCTTTCGCAGAACATCTCCACTTTGCTAATGTGTATGCAACAACAGCTCAGACTGCTGGTACATATGTCATTCTCTAATTTGTAACCACACAATCGCTACTTTCAAATTTTCCAATCTCACGAAAGCTTTACTCATAGCTCACACATCATGTGATGTACTACATAAGAGTCGGCTTAGCGATCTATTGAGACTAATGCGAATGCGTCTAGAAATAAACTTCTCCTCTTGCACCAGACAATCTACACAGCCAAGTTTACTTGCTCAGCTAGTCATGTTTGGTCGAATCAATCATGATCATTAACGACAAGCTAAAGTAGCCAAACTCAACTACACGTTTTAAATGTGTTAAGGGTTCTAAGGGTAGGTAAGGCCCAAAACCATATGTTCATGGCAGCGTCTGACACTAGAAAAAATGAGATCATTTTTCAATCTTTTCAATGCCTATAGTCGTATATCTAGCACACATGGTATGATCATGTGTTGAGGTGTTCTTTCCTTCCCTTAGAGGAGTGCATGCTTATACAACATTATCAACACCACACAGAAGCTTCAGTTACGATGCATTTCTCCATCTAACCTTAATCCACACTTAACACGATTATTTCTAGCTTTAAGACAGAATATGCTAAAAGCCTCTCAATTTTAGCATCTGATCATTTAATGATTGGCATAGGAATTTATCCTATGGTGTACGTACCTTTTCATACGACTTTTTCTTGCCCTTTACAATAAACTCACAATTGTAAAATTCAAGACCACCTTTTGATTATGAACACACTCTTTTTCTACTTTCAAAATCAGCTTCATCTTAGTTCTTCCCTTAACAAACTGGAAAAACTAAGGTAAACACCTGTGTGAGGGGGTTACTTTTATGTCCAACATGCTTTCACATTCAATGCTACAACAAATGTTAACTCTCAACATTTGTGCTCGTGTGTTGCTCACGATGATCTTATTAAAGATCATATTTTAAGGGATTACATATTTCGTGTGTCATGCGGGTCTTAAGGAACTTATTCCTTATGGGCTTTCATTAACAGATCTACAATCATGTTTCGTATGGACTTACATTTCAAGTTCACTTCTCATTATGAAACTTGTAATCAAATTCACTTGTACTTGTGCAACTAAGTCTTTTCCATAACATGATACTTGGTCTCGATTTGTTTAGACTTATGAAAGATCTTCTCGATCTTTAAGTAATCGAGGTCGACTGTAACTAAGAACTGTCGAAGATTCTTTAGGTGGTTAGTGCTAAGTGGACCATTCTACTATATTTCTAACCTTCAAATTGCACTTCAGCTAACGAAACTATGGTCTTAGCTTCTCTTGCTACACACTTATATATGTGTTTCTCACTATTACGTGGAGTGGTTTTTCTGTCAAACAAGAGCCCATAACCAGATATGGACTTCCCTATAGTCTACATCATCACATGGAATAACCACTGTGTCTCATTCTATCGTAAACCCTTATGATAACACAATGCTTTGCAATGCCTCTAAAACATCCAAGTATCTAATTCACTGCTTTCCAACATGATTTCTTATGTGTTGGATCGATATTTGCTAGCTAACTTAATTGCGTATCAAACTTTAGGCCTTATGTACATCGAGGCATAAATTTGTGTATTACAAGACACGGTCTTGTAATCAACATATGTACTCTATATTAGAAAAAAAAACATTCATACGACATTCATATAAAGAACATTCTTTACATGTTCTTCCTCTCACATAGGTTTATGGACAAATGCACTTACTAAGAGACTTACTCTTAGTCACATGATATCTATGGGTTATGCATTTCTACATCTTGAAACAGTCAAGTACTTTGTTGATTCATCTTATAGAGAGGAACAACAACTCACTCAAAAGATCTCTTGGAGTTTGACTCCAAGGTCAACCCATATTATATATCTTAAAGTTGGATCAAGACCAATCTTTGGAGTCATTTAAGTATGCTAGACCAATTATAGCTACGAGTGTGATGTCCACACTAAGTCGGAATGACAAGATTCACCTTGGCATTATCATAACATACATGAATATAACATATTTCTCGAAAAATGTCTAAGGTCTTACCTTGGATAATGAAACCATTAGGTTAAACCATATAAGTTTCTTCTCCAAATTCTCTATTGAGAATTGGACAATGAGACCATTAGGTTAAACTTTATAGGTCTCTACTCCAAATTTTCTATTGAGAAAAGTAGTCTCTACATTTCATAATGTAGGTCGAGGTATAAATTAGTCTGAATGACAAAGTCTATTTGATGAAGGTAAACCTTTCAAAAAGTTGAACTTTCCAATCTCGTTGAGGAAACCCCTTCTAAGAGATTATCGATGTCTTATTCGATATATCGTTCACATATCCACTTATCTCTAATGAGTGCTCGCCCTTTGGGTAGATCAACTAGTTCTCAACATAGTTCAATCTCAAATCTCATTCTCACTTCCATTGCTTAATCCATATAACTCTCACTGGGATGAATGAACCTTTAACATATTCATAAGTTCGTCTTTAACTTGTGGGGTTGCTAAAAGGATCATGATCGATCCATTTATCGATTAAATGTCGTCATAAGACTTCATTTATCAAAAAAATATCATCATAAGACTTCATTTATCAAAAAAATGTCATCATGAGACTTTATCCCTCTTAGTCTTATGCATTTTCAAAAACGTTTCCACTGGGTTCAAACTCCATATAGGAACTCCTACTGGATATGCATTTTCAAAATATTTCCACTGGATTTAAGTTCCCCTATAAGAACTCTCACTGGATTCAAGTTTCTTATTCCCACTGGAAAATAGGAATCTTGGTCTACTAAAGTTAGGATCAGGAACATCCGCACACGCTTGAGGTAGATGAGATAAAAGTTGAATCATTCCAAGATTTAGTCGATGCATCCTTTCCGGACAAAGAGATAACAATAGCTCAGATTAATGGATCGATCTCCTGAGATTTTAAAACCAAGGACTCAATCGATGCATCCCTTTCAAAGAAAAAGATAACAATCGCTTTGATCAATCTCTTGAGATTTTAAAACTAAAGGATGTAATCTAATCTAATTTATATTACTAAACTTTTACCTCATCCCTCATCCTTCTCAAGAATTCTCCTACTCGGATGGAGTGATCATGAGGGACTTAGTTATTGAGTCTCAAATAAAGTGAAATATTTTCCACTTTAATCCCAACTAAGAAATCTACCCCTTAAGAATATGATGTCATATAGCTCGTTACTATGCCAATTTCTCATTATCCCACGACGATTGCATTATTTGACACAGCAGGGTGCCTAATACCTCACGCCTCTTAGTCTTTTCAACTAAGATATCGTGGATATTGGCAATACATCTCATAGTTTCAAGTGGTTTAGGTCATACACTCGACCAATCCACAACTCATAAGATGTACTAGTAACACACTTAGAAGGGATATGGATTTTGAACTTTGTAGCCTTTGTTATGATAGTTATCACCATATTGAGGAGAGTTTCATTTCTCCTCTCCACTGTGCGGCCTTTCGTGGAGTATAGGAACAAACAATTTATGCTTACTTCCCTTTCATCACACAATGCTTTGGACTTATCTTATAGACATTCACGACCTTAGTCGATGCACAAAACTTTATTTGATTCTCATATTGACTTAGCAAGAAGTAATAACTAACTTAACCATTCTTACTTATAAGAAATCAAATAGATATGACTGCACCTTTTACAGTCATGTATACAGGAGTGACGAAGCGTTAGGCCTTAGCCTTGCCCTCTCATTCTTTTGATATCATACATCAAAAATGGATTAACAGCAATGGAAATTCAGCTCGAAGTGCCTTTTGAAATGACTTCCTCTCTAATATTCCTTATTGCATTGCTTGCAATTAGACAACTTGAACTTACACAATTATCTAATATTCCCACTTGAGCAAATCGATGTATTTGATTTTGCTAAAGTGTTCGAGTTACATGTATTAACTTCACATAATCCTTCATGATCACATGAAGTAGCAACAAATGAAAACTAGGACTTTCAATAGTTAGGTCTTTTACCTTAACTAAGAAACCACTTTTAGTGCCAAAGTAGCTCTCACTCAAACACGGTCGAACAAATACCGTTATTATTATGACACGAATTGAAGGTAATCTTCAATAAGATTACGACAGAATCTATTGCAAGAAAAAATTCAGTTTTGCACTAGACTAGCTCACATAAACCAACACCTTTAACTCCCACTTTTAAGTTTATTGCATACTCAACTTGTTCCTTCTTAGAACTAGTTGGAGTTCAATGAAGTCATGTCAAAAAAATTCATTATGAGGATTCTTAAGATTGAATAAACCGTTAATTAAAGATGAAATTCAAGTAAAGAACATTGAACAAGGCAACTTTTCTCACTTATGTGAGTTTGAGCTACATTCTCTCAAAGGTTATCAGCTGATATGTGATGTGCCTTTGGTAGTTAACATATTACTCACAAAATGTTAATGTTGTTCATGTTCAAGGATTTCCTTGAAATTCTATCTATTCTCTCACTTCTCAAGGACTTAAGGTTCTTAAGTCTTTTTCTTTTCCTTTGTATTGGAATTTATCCAAAAGAATTAGACATTGTTGAATCCCTCACAGTCTCTTCTATGATACAAACGTGGGTTAGATGCACCTCGATTTGCTCCTAACTTCTAAGCAATAAGTGGATAACATCTTGGACCTTATCCTTGATCAAACAATGATCAATATCACTAGCTTTCTAATCATGTAGGCCTTACGTTTCTAGTTGCATGATTAGAACACTCGTAACAAGTATTAGGGTTGATGGCCAAAGACCGCAAGCTCTATTTAGTGTCACGCCAACTAACTGCTCCTTAGTGCAATTTACAAACGATTGCATCTTAATACTTGCAAAAAATAGCCAAGTGATTACATCAACTTTTACACTAAAAAGATCATGGACGTAGTGGAATTTCTCATTTCCACATCTTATAGACAATTCAGTCCAAAGTATTGAGTGATATTCTACACCTTATTGAATTCGTCCATAACCAAGTTCAATGGGCACAAACTTTTGCTCTTAGAGTACAAACTAGATTATCATAATCTAGGAGTTACGATTATTGCCGTCTAAGCCCAACATAGCTTAACATACGTCCATGTATGGCTCGGTATCAATTGACTTTACGAGCAATGAATATCACAAATAAACATGATAAACAATAAAACCTAGTTGCACACAAGCAATTCATAGCAATACACATATTTACTATCCAACCAAAATTAAACTAGTATAGTCTCTTATTAAGTTTTGAATCGAAAAGTAGATTGGGTGTATATTTACCATCTCGGTCATAATAATTAACTATACTATATTTAATTTCATAAACAGTAAATAATGACTGTTTGGATTCACTTTTAAAGTCCACTTGACTTAGGGGAATCCATGTTGGCCATCTCAATTATTAAGACAAACTCAATAATTGGACAATATATTGCACACACAAAAATATTGCATACTAAATTAAGGCAAATCAACACAATAATAAGCCAAAATAATAAATGAAATCAGCATCATTTATTGAATCAACATGTAATCCAACTAATCGATCTCAATATAAATACACATATATTAATATTGGACAGCATTAACATACAAATAATGCTAAACAATTATCCTCACAATAAATAATACACGAATATAGTATTTAGCTTTGCCCCTTTGTTTCCCAATTGGATACACAATAGATCACAATCCAACGTGTTAAAGTGGACACACCAACTTCTCGAGAATTTTATAAATCATTCGACCTTAAAATGGATCTCCCACTTCTCACGATCTGCATTCGTTATCATGGAGTAGTATTAGACCTTTGTGCACTAAATGCACAATTATATTCTACCCATTATGACCATTATCTTCCCAAAATACTCACTTTGGGAGTCGTGCAAATTTTTTTCTTAATTTACACTTTATTCAATGTAATATGGTTTTACTCCATTCGTTTATTTGTAATAAATTACAAATAAAATGGGCATATACATATTTACGTATTACACAAATAATTGAAATCTCATTCCAATTATCTAAATGAGAACCATATTTGCATGTTTCCAAATCAATTATTTTGAAAAAATAATTTTCAAAATAATTTTTGGCAAAAAATTTATTTTTCACAATTTTTAAACAATTTTCATACTCCGAACAAATTGGGAAAATTTGTTCTCAAACTCAATAAATTGTGAAAAATATACCCAAAATTTTAGAAAAATCAAAAATAATCTTTCCAAAAATTTCACAAAAAATGGAGATTGGGACATGTGTCACGTGCCAACACGCGCTACGTGGAGGACGAACATGTGCACGCACGCGCGCACACCATATCCGCCGCCTCTTGTCTTCTTCACGTGTGTACACATGTCAACACGGGACACGTGTCACATTGTGATTTGACCACGTCTCACTAAGTTGTCTGATATGTGAAACATTTTGCCATGTGTCACTCCGTGAGTGGTCCATGGTGATGATGTGTCCGCATTGTCAGCATGCCACATGTCAGACACGTGGAAACATACGTGACACGTTTGCCATGTGTCGACACGTTATTAGACAATGCAAGTTTGAGGTCGCTTTCAGTGTACCACGTGTCTCATGATCATTGGTTCACATTTCAGTCAACGTTGACTGAGTCAACTTTGATTGGTCAACTGAGACACGTGTCGCTTTCTAAGTAATCCGCGTGTTTTTCTCCAACCAATAGAAGCACACCACGTGCGACATGTGGTGCATTTTGATTGGTCTACGTTAAGCCAATGAGAATGCCCCACGTGCTTGTTGGATTAGATGAAACAAATTCATCTACAAGCTTCTCACCTAATATTTTTGATTGGATTTCATCGTTTTGACGACCTTTTAGATGGAATTTTGCAACGAAACTTGGGCAGGTTATGTTTTCAAGGTCACTGATCTCAAATATTTTTTCAGAATTTTGAAATTTCAACTTTCAGATTTTGGCTCCGGACAGACTCGAACCAAAAATTGAGCTGGAGACAAAAATTCGAATGCAATAAAAATACAGTAGGCATCCTAGACAGAGACCAACAATATTTTCGAATCAAATTCAAAAAATCCGTGTTGGATTTGATACCAATGAAGAAATCGGGTACCAATTTAACTAATAAAAGGTATAGTAAATAGGTGGTTCAAGTTACCTACCTCGATTCCGTTGGAAGCATAGCAGCAGACAATAGTTGCAGGACTAAGTTTGAATGTTGGTCTCGCAAGCAAACTACCGTCGGATAGTCGATAGGAGTGCTTGACTGTTTCGCAGTCTAGATGCCACGTTGATCGAGATCATTGACTGATGATCATGGTGCAAGGAGACAGAGGAAGGAAGATGGAGGGAAGGATGAGGGAAGAGAGAAACATTTTTCTCCCTCCCTCCTTTTCTTTTCTTTTCTTTTCCTCCTCTTCTTTCTTTCTTCTTCTTTTCTTTCCTTCTCTCTTTCTCCACATCTACTTTTCTTTTCCTCCCTCACCCTAGGCCTTTATTGGTCAAACTCAATTGGGCTTACTAATTAGTCTCGGTTTACGGTTTCAATTCACACCTTGACCGACCTATTCGGTTTACCCATCATGAACGGACCGCTTTTTCTAACTAAATTATATATAAAATTAGAATGTAGTAACCATAAGAATAAATTCTATTGTCATATTAGTCAATATTCAGTTACCATCTGTTCTTTTCACCCGTTAAATTTGAGTTAAGAAGGGTTTCGGCTGGTGGTTTTGGTATGATGGGGGGCGGCTATTTATTTCATGGAGAGTTAATGCACCGTTGGTAGGGTGGGGTTGTTGGCCTATGTTAATCATAGGGACTACACGTGTTTCAAAACAGGGGGATGGTCCTATATTTCTCAGGGACTAAATTATTAATTAACAAAAGAAAAAAATTACTGGAAGGCATAAACATGGTTTTTGTCGAAGGAGACGGGCTTAAACAAATGACTCCACCTGCGAACATCCTCTCTGCAACTTAACTGCCACAGCCAATTAGGGCTGAACTCAGATTATTGAAGACCTCTAATTACAGAAAGCTAGGGTTTTTGTTTTTTGTCCTGTGGGGTGTCCATGGATCGTCTCCGTCCTAGGCAGAGACTTGTTTTCTCTGGTTTCTTAAAAGCTGAGGTATTTTGCAATGCCATTTTAGCATCTGGGTATTTCTTTATTTTTACATTCTTGCACAAATGTGGTGTTCTTCTTGGATTATATTTGGTCTTGCATTTTATTATTATGCCATGCACAGTAATGTGTTCAAATTGTCTGTTTCGGTTTTCTGTTATTGGAATTCACTGCGAAATATTGGAGCATGATCAGCAACAATAGGGCTAAGAAATTGTATGTGTTAGTGTTATGTCCCATGCCATTAGCACATAATTTATTATTGCCTGAACAAAGTTGTCTTTTTTGTTCTAGTTCAGTGAATTAAAGGATTGTGGTGCAAAAAAAAAAACTAGCATGGAATGCTATTTAGATATGCCAATAAGGAAAGCATTCTAGGTTTGTGATTGTGACATGCTGCATCTTAGTTTTTGAACAATAGGAAAAATGAATATTGGTGGTGGTGTGCAAATATGAAAACTGCGCTTGTATTTTGGGTAAATTCATTGAGGTCTGTTTTCTTGGTGCACAGAACTCTTATAATGATTGTGTTCTGTCTTTGGGAGCTTTAGATTGATGTTTCAACCTCACTGTTTTTGACAACATAATATTTCTAGTGCTTTGTTTGGATTACTTGAGTTCGTTTCTGTCTGCCATTGGCAGTTTTACTCCTTCCTGGAGAGAGGTCTTATAAATTGCACAAGTTGCCTCCCATTTGATGTCTTAATTTTGGAATGAAAAATTGTTTTTGCAATCTCCTGTGTGAATAGGTTGAGAAGATGGAGAAAATTTTGATGGATTCAAAGCAATCACTGAACAAAGAATTCTTTCAAAAGATCGCTAGAAGTTTTAAGTGAGTTTTACTCCAGGCATTTTTATAGAAATGGATAGAAGTCATGGTTTAGTACATATTACTAAAATCTGTTGATCACAATCAGTATTCCGCATTTTAGTTCACATAGTTCTAGATCATCAATCAGCTTTTTTAACTATTTTTCAAAATTAGAGTTTCCTATAAGCACATTTCTAAAAACAATTTATGATTTCTAACTGAAAAATGACACAGAAAAACTTCTCAAAATTTCAGCTAGTGTTGGAAAAATTTATTTAACTAGCTTTTATGTACGTGCGTTGCACATGATACATGTTTTTATTAAATTGTTGAATAATTGTGTTTCAAAGATTATTTTCTTTTAATTTTGATAAACACACATAGTTCATATCAAAATTTCATACAATTATAAAATACATAAATAAA
>CAODLS011095637.1:0-12744 GCA_948243855.1 Flueggea neowawraea | reverse complement strand
ATTAAGAAACAACTGTATGAGAAAAATAAATAGGTAAAGTAAAAATAAAATTATGAATTTTTTAGTAAGAATTTATAAAATAAAACGTGAAAGTACTGTGAAATGGAATGTAGACACCCACTGTTTTAGTTCCACAACCCTCTGTAACCAACTTCAATTTTTCAGCCTCCATTGCGGTGGTATCGGATTTCTTTAGATTCATGTATTGCTCTCAACCTGTAAACAAAATCTCCCCATTAATATTCTATACTTGTCAAATAATGCATCATTCTATTTTTTCTTGTTGGAAGGGCCCTTAATCTGACTCAGAAAGCTAAGAATTTTAAAATTTAATAACAGTAAAAACTAAAAGCTTGTGAATCTTTAAACAAATTGAAATAGAAATTTTGAAGAAGAGAGAACCTAGCAGCTGGTAGAGTTCCCATTAGATGATCAAAAGGTTTAAATGGCTTTCCCAACAAAAAGGTTATTTCCAAGTCAGGTAGATCTTTAAGATCAGAAGCAAATGGTCCATAATGATACGGGTAAAACCTGAAGAAATAGAACATAGATACAAGTTTTAGACATGAGGATAAAGTCAGAAGATGCTGATGTAAACAAAAGGCATACAATGGCTGGAAATCTCTGTTGAGCAGCTGAAAAAGTTACCTATACCATCTTTCTCTTTTACTTATTTCTGAGAACTCTAAAACACTACGCATTTACAGGAGGGCAAAATAAAATAAAATAATAAAAGCAGCTATTAATACTTGCTAGTCAAGAACTTTGACAACACAGAAATAATAAAATGATCTCAAATAGCTTTTTGACTTGGTAATATAGACTGACCATTGCCAAGATCATACACATTGGTAATAGTAGCAACAGACCCAGCACAAACCTTCCACATATTTCAAAACCTGCACAAGCAACGCCCATTATTTTTTTTTCTAGAGCTTGCTTTGCATTGAAAACCCCAAGAGAATGAGAGGAAATAGCACAAGCAGAACTCATTAGCAGAATGGCAAAATAACAGGCGTTTCAAAAAACTTTTTGTGACATATTCTTCCAATCTAGCTTTATATCAGTTCAGCTGACAATTGCCATTATCAACATTGACAAAAATAATACACATAAAACCACATAACTAAAAAGAAAAATCGACTTCACTTCTAATGTTTAACTAAGAAAACTCATATGGATGCATTATAAACAAACTATTTTAGAAAGATTTTACCTGGCAGGCGAAACATTTACAATTTATGTCAATCTCAAAATTTGCAAATTAAAGAAACATGAGTAATGTTGCACAAAAAATAAAAAGAGAGATAACTAATCACCATCACACACCAGAGGGGAATAATTGAAGTATAGGTGATGATGGATCAGTCATCAATTCCTATATTCTTCGGGTGAAGATACCAAAGTGTTGTGGCCATACTCAAAATTCTTGACCATCTGCAAGAAAATGGACGAAGTGATGCTCTGAAACAACCTAAAAAAAGACATTGTGTCGAACAGATTATAGGCACTAAAAAAATCTAGCTTTATATTAGTTCGGCTGACAATTGCCATTATCAACATTGACAAAAATAATACACATAAAACCACATAATTAAAAAGAAAAATCGACTTCACTTCTAATGTTTAACTAAGAAAACTGATATGGATGCATTATAAACAAACTATTTTAGAAAGATTTTACCTACCAGGCGAAACGTTTACATTTTATGTCAATCCCAAAATCTGCAAATTAAAAGAAACATGAGTAATGTCGCACAAAAAATAAAAAGAGAGATAACTAATCACCGTCACACACCAGAGGGGAGTAATTGAAGTATAGGTGATGATGGATTAGTCATCAATTCCTGTATTCTTCGGATGAAGATAGCAAAGTGCTGCGGCCATACTCAAAGTTCTCGACCATCTGCAAGAAAATGGACGAAGTGATGCTCCGAAACAACCTCAAAGAGACATTGTGTTGAACAGATTATAGGCACTAACAAAATTTAACTAACTTAACTGGCAATTGCAATGAAGAATGTAGTTGACCATGCCCTCAAACAAACAAGGAGGCCGAAATAAAATTTTGATAAAAATAAACGAAAACCATCAAAAAGGAGGTGTTGTCTGTAGAAGTAAGGCAACAGACGGAAATGGTAGTAAAAGGAGGTGTCATGGGTGCAATTTCTCCTTAGCGGTGATGAAGGCAGAAGCAAGGTGAAGAAGATAGAGAAGGGACAATTCAATGTGTGACGGCAGCGTGAGACAAAGGCAGAGACAGGAAAAGTAGCCAATTTGAGAAGGGGTTTGTGAAGAGAAGCAAAGTCAAGAGAGACTGAGATGATAGACGTAAAAACATATGTTGCCAGATTTCGTAAGTTTAAGAATCCAAATGTCAAAATTACAATGCCAATGTAAGCTCGATTAGTATATATATATATATTATTTTTTTATTGACTAAATGTTTTTGAAAACAAGCGAAAGGTAGTTTGGGCTTAAGACCGACCCAGTTAGCCCAAGATTGTTTGAAAGGTAGGTTTTAGAGGGCCTACTAGTTGACAGTAGATCCCAGCTCTTCCCTTCAATTCAAATCAATTCCAAATTTCATTTCACCGCTCGATCCACACTCTCTCAAGACTCCGACGCTCTCTCTCTCTCTCTCAGACCAACGGTCCGCTCGGTTCCATTTTGCACAGAAATTAAAAAAAATCTCAACGGGACAGCCATATCTAGGGTTCGATTTTGCACTGATTGTTTGCTTAAGTCGTATTTTGAAGTAATGTCTTCTCGGAATCAGAACCGGCCTCCTCGAAGTCCTTCAGGGGTATATAGTTGTTTTTTGAATCTATTGTATTTGTTTTTCAAATCTTAAAAGTTATTGTTTGTTACAATTTGCAATTTACCGGCTCGTAGAAGAAGGAAGGTGGTGACGGAATCCAGTTAGATAAACGACGGAGGGTTGGGGCAGGGCGAATTGGCGGGCTCACCGGCGAGCGGAAGCCGTTTGGCTCCGTCAATAAACGGCAGGATGCTGCTGTTTCTAATGATGCGGGGAGCGTGGACAATGCGGAGTGTGGTAGTGTTGAGTTTACCAAAGAGGAGGTTGAAACATTGGTGAATGAGAAGATTAAATTGAAGAAGTTCGATCATAAGGTTTAATTCATTAATTTATTTTGAAGTTATGATTTTGAATTTCGGTTTTAATTGACAGAATTTGGTTCTGTTGATTTGGCAGGGAAATGTGGAATTGGTTATGGAGCTTAACAATAAGCTCAAGCTTTGCTTGAGGTCGCTGCAGAAGAAGGATGAGCGTCATGTTCAAGAGGAGGGAAGGCTTCGGAACGCTCTTGAGTTATGGGAGAAAAAATCCTCTGATACTGGTAACTTCGATGTTCACTTGAATTAACAGCAACTGAAGTTATATGGGCAGTTAATATTTGAACATATGTAAAGTAGAATTCGTTAAAGATTAACAGACGCACTATTAAAATAGAGAAAACGGTTTGTTGGTATACTAAACACGAAACTGATCTCTAACTTACAAATATTTGATGTTGGTGATTGTGCAATGAGGAATCAGATAGAAAAATGTTAAAGGATGGGAAATTTTTTTCTCCATGAAGGGAGAGGCTTATTTGATTTAAATGATTGTCCTTTTAACAGAAACAATAAGCTTGTTGTTATGCATTTAACTAATAAGCTTTTCACTATGCATTTAACAGAAAGAATGAGCTTTTCATTATGCATTGGACTAATTGAGTTTTAAATACTTGAAAAGAAATTAACTGATTTTGAAAACCTGAAGAGTCGAAGTTTTGGCTTTTCTCTTTTCCTATTAAGTTTGGATTTGAAGACAAAATTAAACATAGGCAACTGATTCTCTTTTACAAAAATGTTAAAGGATTGAAAATTGTTCCTCTCTATCAAGGGAGAGGATTGTTGGATTTCATTTAAATGATTGTTCGTTTAAGAGAAACAATAAGCTTTGCATAATGCATTTAACTAATTGAGTTTTAAATACTTGAAAAGAAAGAAATTGGTTGTGAAAACCTGAAGTGTCCAAGTTTTGGCTTTTCTCTTTTCCTATAAAATCTGGATTTGAGGGTATAAGGGTAGTAACTTGTCAAAAATAAAGCAGCTATAGACAGTTAATAATTGAATATAAGTGTATAATCAATAAATACGTTGTATTTGATTGAATTTAGAATATTTGCATTTTTATTTTAATGATCTGTTTGTTTTAGAGGAGGAAATGAAAAACAAGGAAGAGGGGTTGAATGCTACTATTTTGGAGATGAGGAAGGAGATTGCTTCTCTACAAGAGAAACTGTCAAAAGAAGAATCGGAAAAATTGGTAAGACATTCCGTTGTACCATTGATCTGTTGTTTGCAATCCTTCAAGCTATTTTTTCTCTTTTCTGATTTGCTTTGCTGGTCAAAAAAAAGGATGCAATTGAATCTCATAGAAAGGAGAATGAAGCTCGGGTTAATGTTGAAAATCTGAATGCTTCTCTCTCAAGGGATCTGCAGCAAGCTCAGCAAGATATTTTGGTAGCTAATCAACGGGTAATATCTAATTAACAATTTGGGTTTCGTACATTTTTAACTTTATGCTTATACTGTTATTTAACTGACCTATTGTTACCTGTTAATTCCTCCTGTTTGATGAGTTTGCTTGAAGCTGCAAGTCGCCTTTTTCTGATCGTAAATAAAATATTGCAATTTTCAGGTTGCTTCACTTGATGATATGTACAAGCGGTTGAACGAGTATAACCAGAGTTTACAACAGTACAACAGCAAACTGCAAGGCGACCTTGATAGTAGTCATGAGAAACTTAACCGACTTGAAAGTGAGAAGCTGACTATTGTCCAGAACCTCACTACTCTACGAGGTCACTTTAATTCGTTGCAAGATCAGTTGACTTTATCCAGAGTAAGGTCCTTTTTCGTTTAACTTTCATTACCTCTTATTTTAACATTGATTGATTTAACCGTAAAGCAACACGGATTTTGCTGGTGTATTGTTTTTTTTCTTTCTAGAATGCTCAAGACGAGGCAATTAATCAGAAAGAAATGCTAGCAAACGAAGTTAGATGCCTTCGAGGGGAACTCCAGCAAGTGAGAGATGATCGTGAACGCCAAGTCGCACAAGTCCAAGCATTGACTGCTGAAGTAGTAAAGTACAAAGAAGCCACTGGAAAATCCTTTGTGGAGCTAGATAGCCTGCTGGAAAAGTCAAAATTATTGGAGGTTACTACATGCTGCCTTTTTTGTGTAAAATCTATGCACTTGTATGCAAGCTCCTTTATTAATAAATTTAATTGCAGGACACTTGTGCTTCTCAGAGGGATCAGATAACCTTGTTGGAGCATAAGTTGTCCGTTGCAAATGAGAAGCTCAAGGTAATGCTTAATGCGTTTGATTTTATTTTTGCATGTTCATGGCAAAATTCAAATTATTTATGTTTTCTTTTTATTTCATATTCCTAAAAATACCTATAGAATTTCCTTGGCTAAGTGCTTTCACGTTCTCTCCCTGTTTTTCAGATTGTTGATTTATCTGCTGCGGAATTAAAAGTTGAATATGAGGAACAGAAGAAACTTTTACAAGAATTACAAGAGCGAATTTTAGATTCAGAGCATAAATTAGTTGAAGGAGAAAAATTAAGGAAGAAATTACACAACACAATATTGGTATCATTTTCTTCGTTAATAATTTTTTTTTTGGAAATATTTTAGTTTGTTTATTATAAGAAGAAATATTTGAGTGTTTCTTCTTCTGTATTTCAGGAATTAAAGGGCAACATTCGTGTGTTTTGTAGAGTTCGCCCCTTATTACCTGATGATGGTGTTGGAACCGAAATGCCAGTCGTTTCTTATCCCAATTCTTTAGAGTCTATTGGGCGAGGCATTGATATAATACAAAGTGGTATGCACATTATTTTCTACAACTATTTCAAAATTGGAATTTGCATATATCTGTGTTTTATGGATGAAAATATACTGATTTTCCCAGTTTAATGCTATTAATTGTTATTTGCAGGGCAAAAATATCCTTTCACATTTGACAAGGTGTTCAGTCATGAAGCTTCTCAGGAGGATGTTTTTGTTGAAATATCACAACTGGTGCAAAGTGCACTTGATGGTTATAAGGTAATTTTTTTTCTGTATAAATTGCAGAATGAGTAAATTTCACATGTATCATCATAAAGATTAGATTTTCACGGTTTTTGGAATTGGTGGAATATGGCTGAATATGGTGTTTGGACTATTTTTCTTGATAAAGAGTCAAAATAGCTACTCTTAAAGATTTCTACTAATGAACATTTTTGGGTTGCCTATAGGTGTGCATTTTTGCTTATGGTCAAACAGGATCCGGGAAGACTTACACAATGATGGGTAGGCCAGAAGCTCGAGAGCAGAAAGGCATGATTCCGCGGTCGCTAGAGCAGATATTTCAAGCCAGCCAATCCCTTGCAGCACAAGGCTGGAAATACAAACTGCAAGTAATATATCTCCAATATTTATCATAATGTTGCACCTCGAGATCAATGTCTTGACTGTTCCTTTAAATATTCCTAGGTATCAATGTTGGAAATATACAACGAAACCATTCGCGATTTGTTATCTGGCAATAAATCAGGTGCGGCAGATAGTAGTGTGCCAGGGAAGCAGTATACAATAAAGCATGATGCGAATGGGAATACACATGTAAGCGACCTCACCATTGTTGATGTTTGTAGCGTACAAGAGATTTCCTCTCTCTTACGCCAGGCTGGACAAAGCAGGTAACTGAGATTGATTTTCATTTTTCTGCTAAACAATGTTTATGGTCGGGTGGTTTGCTTGTTTGCTGTAATCTCTCAAATTTTCGTTGATCTTTCATGTGCATCTTATATTTTGGGATTTACTTTGCTATCATAGGTCAGTTGGAAAGACACAGATGAATGAACAATCATCAAGAAGCCATTTTGTGTTTACATTGCGCATATTTGGGATAAATGAGGTACTACATTTGTCTTATTCTACACTTATCTATTAATGCCTCTATTACTGTCTGCTTACAAAATCCTTCTTGCATATTTAGGGTACTGAGCAACAAGTGCAAGGCGTTTTAAATCTCATTGATCTTGCAGGAAGTGAGCGCCTATCAAAGAGTGGGTCGACCGGGGATAGGTTAAAGGAAACTCAGGTAGATACATCATATATACTTTTATCCACATTTGCAGTATGTTTCATATGCTTCTTAGTTCTCTGTGCTTTGTTTCCTCGATAAACAGGCTATTAATAAAAGTTTATCATCTCTGAGTGACGTTATATTCTCCTTGGCGAAAAAGGAGGACCATGTTCCTTTCAGGAATTCCAAACTGACATACCTTCTCCAGGTAAAATGATTTGTTTGAACATTCCCTTTTTTCCAAATTTACCTCTACTCCCTCTTGTAAGAGTTGGCAAGAACACATTGAAAAGGTTTGGTAGTCTACTTTATCAATATCTCTGTGCCATCAATTTCAGTGTGGGGTGAATAATCTGTTAGCTTCCAATTCTCATTATAAGATATTTATTTGTTTTTACATTCCAAGTTTGTTTTGACATTCATTAATTTGGTTTTTTTCTAATTCGTTGGTTCCTTCAACAGCCTTGTCTTGGAGGAGATTCAAAAACACTGATGTTTGTGAATCTCTCCCCCGAACCCTCTTCCGTCGGCGAATCATTGTGCTCTCTCCGATTCGCTGCGAGAGTGAACGCTTGCGAAATTGGGATTCCCCGCCGTCAGATGACTCTACGACCCGCAGATTCCCGTTTGAGCTGTGGCTGATTCAGGTTCATTTTTCCTGCATCTTGTCATAACTATAACTTGCACCAGAGTAATGATAATTTGGAGAACCATGTTGTGCATTGGATTTGTATAATGGAGAGCAGTGATTTTGGCTGGAAGCTTGTAGTCTATAGAATTCTCTGAGCTACTAATTTGTATTATTGGACTGTGTTAAGGTATGGATTCTGTTTTACAGCAGAGGCCATTTGTTGGCTTTGGCTAATCAGTTCATCAATACATGAACATTGAGAAGAACAATAATATCTGTGTTTTTTTTAATTAATTCGATTTAATATTTTTAACTTCTTTCAGCATTGAATATAATAGGTCTGAAGTTCGGACGATCTACGTATTCTTGGCATCATCATTGATTTTTATCGATATAAGAAAACTGATTTTCCGTTGTACGCTTGAACTTAAGTTCCAACTAATCAGAGATTGTATTTCTGTCCCATTGAAGTTATAATGTTTCAATAATTGGTATGTGCAAGTAAAGTTGTAGGAAAAACGGAAAGTAGTTTTGTCTGAACCGCATAGGATAGACCTAATCCGACCCTGTTGAAAATGCCAAAACGTGCCAAGAGAAGATAAACCTTTCCCTCTGATTGTGAAGCATATCTATCGAGGAAGATTAGACCGAACTATTGGCGGGCACATCATTTTATGTATTTTTAGTAAACATTAATTTGTTGGGCCATGGTCTGTCAGAGTTTAGCTCCACCCGAAACAAAAAGGTGGGCCCATCAGCACACAGATTTCAAGGAAGATCAGGTTCATTTCATTCAACGTTGCGGTTTTAACGAAAAGATCGGTTATTTAATAGTAACAAGAAAAAAAGGGGTGGGTCCCAACTTAAGCCATTCATATTTTGCGTAATCTTGTTCCTTCCCCGTTCGAGAAACGTGTGGAGACTAGACATTGGTGGACTCAAAATTATCGAAGCAGAGAAGTGAAGAAAATAGATGGAGAACCAAGAACAACAAATCAAGTCCAGAGTTGTGAAGGTGGAGTCAGCTGAGTCATGGGACTTTTACGTCACTCAAGCTAACAATCAGGGCTGCCCCGTAAGTTCTTTCTTCTTCACCTTCTCTACTTCACCGTCTTGATCATGCAAAAGCTTGTTTTTTTCTTCCTTGTTGAGCTTGAATGAAACTTTTTCTAGATTAAGTGAATTTTATATAGTTTGTTAATTGTCTTAACTGGGTTCAGTTCAAAATCTTTTTTTGAAATTCTGATTGTGATTATTTGTTTGTTGTGGTGGGTTTTGAAGATTGTTGTGCATTTTACTGCTGCATGGTGTATACCCTCGGTGGCTATGAATCCATTTTTTGAAGAACTGGCCACGGTCTATCCGGATGCCCTGTTTCTCACTGTTGATGTTGACGATGTCAAGGTAATCATTCCTTTTTTGAGTGAGTGATAATGGAACCTCAGGACTACACTCTTAATCTTTTTGCTTCTATGAAGTTAACATTGAGAATGGAAAAGGGTTTAATAGTTACTTTAGAAGATCCTGTTATAAACTTGGTACATGTTTGCTCCTTACATTCAATTTCCGCATTTTTGGAAGTTTAAAAACAGAGATCGCTAAGTGTTTTTTGTTTGAACTTCTCTCTGAATACCCAGTTTGCACAATACAACCAATGGTATCTGCATAGCAAAAAGGCATCCTTTTGCTTAATTTCTTGTTCAAAACACAAGTTTCAGGTTTTCTGATGATTTTACGTATTTTTTGGGCTCTAGTCTTTCCAGTGCTGGCTTCTTTATGGTATTTTGTGACTATCATCAAACTATTAAAAAGTTAGTTTGTCAACAATCTTTCATTGTTTGTATAGACATGCGTTATTACACAAGCAAACTATAATCCTCCAAATGTGCCCATTAACTCACTTCTGCAACTTTGATCTGCTCACAGGCTTCATGTGAACTATGCAACAAGATTGATTTTTCCTTTTATGTTAAGGTTGAGGTTAACCATAAACGTGAACCATTGATGTGAATTCTTCTGGGCCTGCTGCTTTATGCTCACCCGTTCTTTAAATTGCCTTATTACTGTAAATGCCAACCGATGCATATAGACTGTCACAATATGCTGTCATAATCGGTTGATAGAGAGAGGTGATTGGTGACTTATATTTTTTTTTTGATATTTTTCTCACATTAAGTTTGTCATTATTAGTACATCATAATATCATTTGAAAAATCACGTGTGTGTGTGGTTTGGGCAGGAGGTGGCTGCTAGAATGGAGGTAAAGGCAATGCCCACATTTGTGCTGATGAGGGATGGGGCTCAAGTTGACAAGCTTGTGGGTGCAAATCCAGAAGAGATAAGGAAAATGATTGATGGTTTTGTTCAGTCCTTTCGTTCATGTGTAGCCTAGTCTATGTATCTCCATGTGTGATCTTATACATTTTTTTTTGGCACCTGTAAAATTTGTGGTTGTGGTGGTCCTCCATTTCATATGTGAAGTTGAAGTAGGTGAGACTGGCTTATTGTTGTGATTTTCAATATCAAATTATGTAATTAAAGGCTTTTTGAATATGAAATCATGGTAAACTGGATTTCATGCTTGTTTGGCAGTCCAACATGTTGCTTGTTTGGTTTATTTTTCAATTTTTCACTTCTTGACCTCCTATAATCTGTACAAATTTTTTGTTTACCTTGATTCCAAACTCTGTGCAATATCTTATATCCTATATACCTTTTTATTCCGGTTCAAAAAAAAGAAACCATTCATAGACACTTCCTGACCTCCTATATTCTGTACAGGGTATACCTTTTTATTCCTGTTCGAAAAAAAGAAAAACCCTCCTATATTCCGTAGAATTCCTACAATACATATTTACTCTCCCCAACAAACCATTCAGATTTTTCCTGAAATTTTAGTCAGGTTAATGTGGGTAGATGATGACCGGTCGTGACAATAAATAAGCGCCCCCAAAACTCAAAAATAGACCCATAAAGCCCACGAGAGAAGTATTGTGTAAAAGAAAAAATATTAAAATTAAATTAGAGAGAGATGTGGTGGTCTGACTGTCGCATAGCTTTCTGAATGTGGAATGCTTTGAAACTTTTTCTTGTGGTGGTGGTGGTGGCGGCGTGGAATATGGATGGCACTTTCTCTTATTTGTTTTCAAACCCTTCTTTTTCCCAAAAAAATATTCTTTCTTTTTCCTTCACGCCCAATATCTTTTCTCTCTTCCTTTTTTGTTCCTCGGCAGCCACGGCGTCGCACTTTATTATTTGGAGCCGGGAATCTTGATTTTCCGGCGAACAAAGGGGGGAGATGGTGTCTACTAATGATAACTCCAACTGGGCATTTGACTATGGATTGATTGAAGACATTTCTGTCCCCGGTGGTGACCTTCCTTCTCTTGACCCTCCTCCGCCTCTTTGGTCTTCTCATAATTCTTACACTGACACCGTCTCTCTAAGGTACTTCCTTGTTTCTGTTTCTATTCTTTCAAAGTCAAGGTATTTCTTATTGTCTTTGATATTTTATCATTTATTAATGTAATTCAGTTGCGTATTATTTCGTGGACCGTACGTGGTACAACCCCAAGCATTACATTTGTACAAGGAGGAGTTTTTTGATGACTTACAATTGTTCTTTGGTTTTGTAAAAGGGTGTTTGATGTCATTATAATCGACTTGTTTGCATGACAATAGGAATTCATTAGAAGAATTGCAAGCTATTTTCTTTATTTTCAAGCTATTCTTGTGTTTAACATGTTATTTTTTTTCAATATAATTACTCTCCTCTTTGTTTCTTCTCTTATTGACCTCTGTCTGTAGTGTGGAGTTTGATGATTCATTTCGGAACTCCGATAGTTTAAAGGAAAATGGGCCTCGAAAACGGTAATGGCTGCTCCTCCTTATCCACTTTTGATGTAAAGCAAACCACCTCACTTGTTCGCTTTGCTTTATTCTGTTTCTGTTATTAACTAAATGTTATTGTTTGACAGGGCAAGGCCACCTGGTTCCAAAGCATGTAGAGAGAAAATGCGGAGGGACAGGCTGAATGACAGGCATGCTCCAGCCCTTTTCTGTTGTGAACGCCCCTGTTTTCTCTCCTCATGTTTAGTTTGACATATTTTTCAGATTCATGGAATTGAATGCTCTTCTTGATCCTGGGAGACCCCCTAAAGCCGACAAATCCAATATACTTGTTGATGCTGTAAGAATGGTGACTCAGTTGCGGGAAGAAGCTCGGAAGCTGAAGGAAACAAACGAAAGTTTGCAAGATAAGATCTTTGAATTGAAGGTTTGTTTCTGATCCAATATACTTTTCGTAGAAGATTTGGGATGACAAAATAAAAAATATACTCGTTGCATACTATGACTATATCGATGAAATACGCATTGATGATTATAAAATGCTGTGAATTTTCATTGGAAGAATGAACAAGATTGTCAAAAGTACTTGTAAATTATATATGGAAAATGGTTATGAGAATATTCATATCAGGTGTGCTGAGTATGGTCTGTATGCACAGGCCAAGAAAAATGAGCTCCGGAATGAGAAGCAGAAGCTAAAGACAGAGAAAGAGTGCCTTGAGCAGCAGATGAAATTCTTAAGTAATGGTCCAAGCTTCATGCCTCATCCTCCCCCCATGCCAGCTCCATTTACTGCCTCAGGCCAAGTTGTTGGCAGCAAGTTGGTGCCTTTTGTTGGCTATCCTGGAGTTTCAATGTGGCAATTTGTGCCGCCTGCTGCCCTCGACACATCACAGGATCCTACTCTGCATCCTCCAGTTGCTTAGTTTGCAAGGCTTTCTATTTTGGGTGCTGCATGCTCTCTACACATGAAAGCCTTTCTTGACTTTGTTAAAATGATTCTTGTTAACTTGAAAGAAATAGTTTTTTTTTCCTGTGTGGATTTTGGAAAGGGAAGAGCTGAACTAACTGGAATTCTCATCTACAGGGTTGCTATTATTTTTTTC
>CAODLS011095635.1:0-12650 GCA_948243855.1 Flueggea neowawraea | reverse complement strand
AGAGGAAGAGTGAATAGCTAATAATTGTAGTCTCTGTGGGATACGACACTCGGTACTCAAGGGTCCATTTACTATAAGCGATAGGTACACCTGCCTTAGTCTTTAGGTATAAGCCTTTGACACATCAATGTTACAGACATTTCGCGCATCAAAGTTACTTGATATGCGGACGAGAACAAGGATTTTTCTTCCTCAAGGAAGATTCATGATGGGATGTTTAGATGAAACTGGAACGCTGGAATATGGTCAAGTGCTTGTGCAATATTCTCAGGCAAGGCATAGAGGCTTCTGTGACATTTCCGATCCAGTGTTCGCTGCCAGTGAACTAGATCAACAGAATCATGTTTGCGAGGACAAGGTTGTAAACCCCTGCCTGCACCCGGGAGATGTCCGTGCCTTAGAGGCTGTGGATGTGCCCGCATTGCACCATATGGTGGATTGCATTGTTTTTCCACAAAAAGGAAAGAGGTTAGCCTTTCATATTTCGCTCTGTATGTTTTAATGCATTATATACTTCACTGTTATTGCAGAACCTAGATTAAGTTACTATGTTGTCGATTGCTGACATTAATGTTTTTTATTAGGCCTCATCCAAATAAATGTTCTGGAAGTGATTTGGATGGTGATGTTTATTTCGTCTCATGGGATCCGTACCTTATTCCTCGTCTGCCGCATCCACCAATGGATTACACAGCAGCAGAAAGTATTGCTTTGGATCATGACGTTACAATAGGCGTACTATTCAATCAGTAAGCTGGTAGCAAACAGTTCATTATGTTCTGTTTTTTTTTTGCGCTCTATGTATTTGAATGAAATTTCATAGGATGTTTTTAACCTTCTAGCCAGAACGTTTATTTTTATTATTGACATGATAGCGAGAACTGCAAGCAATGGAAACATGAATCTTTTATCTTCTTTTCTGACTAAATTACTAATAGGCTCGCAACAATAGAATTTGTGAAATATATGTTAAAAAATTTAATGCCAGCTATATATTTTTGACAAATTGTAAGCTGAGTGTGAATTTTCGATTTTGTTTTGTCCTGTCCGGAAATTTGTGAGTTGTTATGCTTATCAAGGTAGTGCTATTCGAGTTTTAATATGTTACAGAACAAAAATGGAGTGTTATGCTTTCTCAAATTCTGAATCTGACGTTCAAAACTTCTTTCTTGTTCTGTATATTGCAAGAAGTTCAGGAGTATTTCACAGATTATATACTAAATGACAGCCTCGGAATCATCTGCAGTGCTCACACGGTCTTTGCAGATAAGGAACCTTCCATGGCAAGAAGTGATGAATGCAAGGAACTTGCGCAGTTGGCCTCAATCGCAGTTGACTTCCCGAAAACTGGTGTGCCTGCTAAAATTCCACAAAACCTGCGTGTCAAAGAGTACCCAGATTTCATGGAAAAACCACCTGGCAAGGTCTCTTACAAATCACAGCGCATAATTAGTAAGCTTTACAGAGCTGTAAGAGATATTGCGCCAGACACGAGTCCTGTAGTACCCTTCACCAAGAACGCAGCAATTCGCGCTTATGACCCCGATATGGAAGTCCACGGATTCAGTAAATACATTACTGAGGCCTATCAGTATAAATATGAGTATTACAGGAAGTTAGGCAACATGATGGACTATTATGGTATCAAAATCGAGGCTGAAATGCTCAGCGGATGCATCCTGAAAGTGTCGAAATCTTTCAACAAGAAAAGGGATTTTGATGCTATTTTGCTAGCTGTGAAATGCTTGAGGAAGCAAGCGCGAACATGGTTCAACGAGACAGGAAATGGCGAGGCAGAGGTCGAACCAGATGATTTGTATGCAAAAGTATCAGCTTCGTACCATGTGGCCTATCATCCTAACTTCTGGGGATCCTGCATTCCTGTCGGAACGAATCGAGATCATTTCCGGAGCTTTCCATGGTGTGTTTATGACAAGCTTGCTCATGTCAAGAAGAGTAAAGCAACAAGCTATGGAATGGCTTCAGAAATTTCGTCACTTCAATACCAGTTCAGTGACTTGCTTCAATTGAATGCAGACTGTGACTGATTAATGAAACATACATGGACTCCTGTGTCATCTTTTGGCTTTAAAAATTGCAGCATTTTCATTCAGGAACTCATGATTAGAGCATCTATTTGTAAATAAGTGGTTTGTAATTTTTTTTCTTTACTGGGAGTGAATTTGTAATTATGTGTGTCATGTTAGATAAAACTAGCTGGCTATAGATTATAGATGGTTTGTAGTATTGTAATAAGATATAAAGATGTGTTATATATGGAATGAAAACTTGTGTTGTGGTTTCATCAGTTTCGTTTTATCTCAATGTAGATAACAATAACAATTCAAAACCCAATAAAAACCATTCCACAATTTTTAAATTCGAATTTTCAAAAATCAAGTTTGTAAATATGAACTTTAATGTCCATATGCATGTAATAAAAATTTGCAGTCAAATTTTTGTAATTCTTTTTTTTCATAAAAATGTAAATGCCTCAAAATTAAACAACATAAACCAAAAAATTTAGGCGACAACCTGTTCTGTTTGATGACAAAGCCGACTCTAACTTTATGAGAGGTGTCGAAAAAATGAACCATCATTGGAGTTCTTATTTATAGCTAGCCATATATTATATCTCTAGTCAATCCAGTAGTTACTCTGTTAAAATTCATACTAAATCTCCATATTGTATAAAAATTCTAACAAATTTCTAATTTGAGTGAGGAAATTATTAGAAACTATCAACATTGTTTAGTTAGGTCAATTGAAGAAAGGAGTATAGAGATTAGTCAAAATTAACAGTGCAAAGGTAGAATTCTACACACAGTACAAACAATCTTTCGAAATCGCATAACCTATCTGGAAATAATAAATGATTTTTCTGTTATTTACAAAAAGAATATAAAGAAAATAAAACCTTATAAAGAAAATAAATTCTCATTTATGCTTTTATTTTATTTTATGCACCAAAATCGTCAATAATCAAAAGTCATTATTATGCTAAATATCTGGTAGGACAGTAAATAATAAATTTCTAGTAATAGGAAAAGAAAAACCACATTGGAAATGCATTGATTTATAAGAAATATATTTGCCACAATTTTTTAGCCTCTTGCTCGTAAATTTCGCTGATAAAACGGTTTAAATTAGATTGTTTATTGATATCATAAATCAAAAATTGGAAAAGAGAATGATTTTCATATGAATGCTCTTTTAATCTTTTTAATCCAAAATGTTCTTAAAAAGTAAAGGGGTAATTACAATGACGTCTCTACATCGTAATTGGAGAATTCAGTACAATTACTATTTTTTTCTTAATTTTAAATATAATAATTATGCATTTAACAGTAAGATAATAATAATTTTTTTATAAGATAATAGCACATGAAATTCCATTATATAATAAGGATGAAATTCTGGTGTCGAACTAATTTTTATACTGAAATTTACAGAATTCAATGCTCAATTTAAATTTGTTTAATCTACCGATAAAAATTTACATATAATAATTTTATATCATCAAGTTTTTTAAGTAATTTTTCCGTTAATAAAATTATAATGTAAAACACTGATAATATTTATATTTTAAGAGAAAATCACTATTTATTTTTTTTTACGGAAAATCAATATTTATTTTTTACAGAGAACATAAATACATTAATTATTATTAAATAAATTTTTTTTTTACTTTAATTATATTTAGTGGTTGGAAGTACGAAGGTGGTGGTAAACCTGCAGCATAACATCGCGGCGAAGTAGGAAGTGGGGCCTTATACGTCGCCGTATCAAGTATTTCTTCTTTCTATCGGAGGGAAGAGCTTTTGCTTTGCTTTGTTTAAATTGACTTAAACCTTGACTCAGATCAAAACGCTCACTCTCACTCTTCGAATTCCAAATGTTCTCCAGTCCACAAACTTGAAATCTTCCCTCTCTTCTTCTTCGCCTGGTTCTTCGTGTTAGAAAGACCCTGGTGGGATTGATTTTATTGATGATATTGGTGGTGGTGTTGATGAATTGATGTCTTGCACTGAGATTCTAGGATTTGAGAGCTCTGATGAGAGAAGAGCTGGTGATGAGATTGAGAGCTTATCATCATCTTCATCTTCGTCTTCGTCATCAACAACAGTTAGATGGAGAAAACCCGGTGAAAGAAGAACAGATCGTGATAAGGTGAAAAGTTTTCCACCTCCAATCACTTCTTTAAACGATCCTAATAAGGTGAAAAATTTTCCACCTCCAATCACTTCTTTAAACCATAATAATGGCCACCCAAATTTCTTTCTTCGGCCGGTGAGGAGGGATGGAAGGCTAGAGCTCACGGAGGTTAGGATTGACTGGCCTGAGATTTAACGAGCTTTCCGCGAAGATGGAAGGTTGAGACAATATCACTCTGCTTTTTATATGTTATTCATATATTGTTGCAAGAATGTGACGTGATCGGAGTTAATTTAAGTTATGATTTTGTTCTTCAATTGCAAAGTGATAAACTTTTTTTTTATTTAAAATTTAAGTTAGAGGTGTGAATGACCAGTGTCTATAATGGCACTGTGAATGATCGGTGGCAATTTTTTTTAATAAATTTTGATATGCATATGTGTTTTTTGTCCAAATATTTTGTATGTTAGGGCTTTGTGGTGATCAGTGTGTTGAGGTGCTATTTTGGCTTTTAACCAAAAACAAAGAAGTGTTTGAGTTTAGCTATTAAGGTGACGTGTTTGAGTTTTCGGACTATATCAGAAAACTACAGGAATCCTATCGGGACGGGCGGGATATTACAGAAAACTTCACCACTGCTTATGGTTTAGAGTTGGAAAGGACTGGGATTGGGGGGAAGAGAGAGAAAGGTCGGTAAAGAGAGAAGGGGAGAGAGAATAGAGAGAGAGGGAGATAGAGAGAGAGAAGGGGGAGATGTGTGTCGATCCAGAGAGAGGAAATGAGGATTGGATTTGGATTTTCATTTTTAAGAAAGAGTAATTAGGTTATTTTGTTTTTTCGTTTACTCTATCAGTCAAAAACAATTTTTAAGAATGTGTATGCTACATTTAAAAAATGTGAGAACCTACCTACTAATTAGAATATACCTAAAGGACTCAGAAATTATTTTCCCTTTCCTAAGGGCAAAAACCTTGATGTCCTAACATTTTTATATCATTGGTGTCTTTGTTTTGCTAATCTTAGCCATTTTACTGGTTTTTGTTCTTTTGTTATTTTTTTTTCAAAAAAGTAAGGGGTGAACAAAGTCCAAATCAATTATTTTACCTTCAACATCCACCAAGGTTTAAACATAGAACGTCCACTTGTAAACATTAAGTGATTACTGTCAAACCCAGCCCCTTGGAGCTTTCGTCCTTTTATTATATTTGTTTCTAACTTAGTTAAAACAATCATGAAAGTAAATTTCTTTAGCACCGCTCACATTTAGCTAATATGTCCTGTGAATTTGATGTTCTAGAATACTTCGAGGTTTTTAAAGCAACATTGACAGTTGTGCGCTGTTAGAGTCGATCAGTTACATGTGTTTTTAAGATTTTATGTGATTGCTAATTTGTATATTGTAATTTGAACATAAACAACGCAAAGTTGACCTGTCATCAAACAAATAGCCATAAGGCCAACTGAATAATGAACTCCATAAAATTGATCAATATGAAGCTTTTCCTCCTTACGCTTCGTTGGAAGGTCGATGGAATAGGATATGATATGTTAATATTAGATGGGATAGGTTAGGATAGGATATGATAGATTAAAATTATAAAACTTGTTTGGCATTTTTAAAAATGAATGGGAAGCGTTATCTAAAATATCAATTAATAAAAGATGCCACCGCTTTTCACATCCTCTTCATTTCCAGCTTTAGCTAGAATTTCTTCATATCTGGCGGATGAAAGAATAGCAGAAATTTAGACGCAAGGAGGATCAAAAGAGATTAATATAAGATTACAAATGAGGCATGATACATCTTGAAGTTTCAATCAAAACTTCTTTTCACATCAGAGACACCATGAAAAAGAGAACATGATTTACCTGTTTCAAGAAGTTGCCTCCAAGTTGTAAATGACTCTGTACAATGTCATCTGATTTTCTTGGTGGACTTGAACATTAATAGTAAGCCAACTACAGCCTCGGGATTTTTCTATGGTATTTTTTCTAATTGAAGTTGGTTTCTTCAGAATTTCTTTAAAGAATATATTTGAGATAGTCAAGCTTTGTTTTAAATAGATTGAATAAATATCTAGGCTTTTTGTTGACGTCATCCTCTTGTCAGATGCATAGACGAAATTGTCTTTGTGGCTTCAGTTTGACAAAATCCTCCTCACTGTGATTCCATTACCGGTGTTAAGAGTAAGTGGTTCACTTCTCTTATTTGTGTTGTGCCTTGGTGTTGTATGTTTTTGGAATTTTTAGGGTTTTAGTTAATTTGTGGGTATACTTAATTTGTCATTTGTTTGTTGAAATTGGGGTGATTTGAATATTGTTCATGTTGTAAGAACTAAAGTACAGTTAAGGCACAACACAGTTTTAGTGTATGAGAAGTGTTGAACTCGGTGCATCTATTTATTGATCATATTTTAATTTTTTGTATTTTTTGTAATAGCATTTATTTTAATATCAAAATTTGATAATAACCTCCCAAAAAGTTTGTTCTAGTCAACATGACTAAATGAGTGCTAATTTTTCCTAATCTTGTGTATGATCATTATAAGCAAGAAGACGGTGGGAATGAACAATAATGTTAGTTGTTTGTTTCCTCGACATAAACATATTTATAGGAGAAGGTAAATAAAGTCCACGGAAAAGACTGAAAGCAGTGCAAAATCTCGAAAGAAAAAAGAATCAATGAGTTGTAAAGATGGAAAGCAAAAGGTAATGTGAATTGATTAACAACATGTCAAGTATTGAGTAGTTTATCATGTAAAAATTACGGATTACACAAATTACAAGGCTGTTTGTTTTAAATTTAATATTTTATTTTGCAGTATTATGCGAGTACAAGGAGTGGATTGCGGGCTTTCACGAGATTTCTGAAAGGTTTGTTAGAGTAAAAATGCAACAGTGCAAAAGATTTGGGTTTGGGTGAACTATTATGGTTGTGGATTCAACAAAATAGAAATTTGGAGGTATTAGAATTTCTGAAGTGAATCTTAAATGTACATGGTAAGGAGTTGACGATTACTGAATAAGCTATCGGAAAGATTATGGGCTTGTCATTTGGAGGAAGGGACATCAGCAAGCTCAAAAATAATTTGGGCAATTTGCGACAAAAATATAACGTGAGACGGGAAAGTAGGAAGGGTTTGATTGAGGAGTTGACTCACATGGGGACTGGCGAAGAATGGATAGCAAATTTTATATTGCTTGCTAATAATTGCGTTTTGCGTCCCTCGTCTTCATTGTCATGCAGTCCGACTAGTTTGAATTTATGGACGATGTAAGAAATCTGAGAGATATGAATTGGTGCAAGTACATCCTTGATGGGTTGTGTGCTGGGGCAAAGGATTTGCAATTGCAAGTGCATGAAATTCAAAATGGGGCACGGTCTTCATTGAATCTGAAGGGTTACACTATTCTTCTGAAGGTACTTGTGTTGTTTGTGATTATTAGGGCTGCACATTAATTGTTTTTTGCAAATTAAAATTCAGTTTTTAATACTTTTTGGGCAAAATTGAATAATTAAGTTAATGTGTTGTATATTTTCCAGATATTTTACGTTTAACACGTGGAAAGTGGTGTTCTGCTTTCGCCTTGGAACCATCGTCCATTGCCAGACTTGTCAGACTGGACGGATGAGTCAATGAGGAGAGTATGCACTAGTGTCGGTAGAAAATTTGATGATAATTAGACAATTTTCTTTTGCCAACATATATGATTATTTAATACTCAGACGGTATTGAGAAACAAGTACAAGTTATTGTTGATCTCATAGAGCAAATTGTTCCTGCTGGATGTGGAAAACAGTCTAACAAAATGAGTTATGAAACTTTTTTGTTTACAACTTTGTTTCTTAAACAAATTGGTTGAACACATGGCTTTTGATTTGCAGTTCCTATACGACAAACCACATTTTGTTGCCTTCCCGATTGAGGCGCTGGATGTTTGACAACAAAATGACATGTGAGTTACAACTCTATTTATATGGGCAAATATTGGAACTACAAAGGTAATCACATCAAATTAGTAATATCATTGTACGATGCTAGGTATGATTGTGGCGTATATGTCATCTAGTACATGCGAAACACATTCCGAATATGGTGTGTGACATACTTCTATTATACTCTGATCGGTTCATTCAAAACATAGGCATATTGTCATGGCCCGTTAGTCTTAGCCACGCATGATGCGTGAGATGCTTGCTGATGGATGAAACCTCAGTAGCGGGGCAACAGAAGGTATGAGTACATGTTGCAGGTGTTGCGTTAATATTGAGTTAGACATGCCGACCCAATTAAGTTTGGGGAGCTTGTCGCTGGTCTAGGACTTGACTTTGAAGGATGGCGTACCACCCTGGGCATGACACTTGGCAGAAGCTATCCTCGCTCCTCTGATGAGCCCATGGGAGGGCAAAACCAACAAGCATGGAGACGTTCAAAAGGCTTAACCTGTGGAATGCTAGTGGCTCAGGTGTTAGTGATATGCCTAACCCAATCGTATGAACATTGTCATTTATATTTCTTAATTAATATATGAGACATTTCAGTTTATTATCTTGTTATTTATTATAATGTTATAACTTGATAAAAGTATCTATAAATAGTTGATTTTGCCTTATGTCATCAAGTGTGTGACTTGATAGTAAAACCTTAAGGTGAAAGAACACTATTCTAAATTGTCTCTAGTCGTTCATTATCATGGGAATGATAATGAAGTAAGACTAGTATGTATTTTGAGCGATGATCATGTTTTACTGATCATAGACATGAGATGTCACTCAAAACATAAATACATGTTAGGAACATGATATTAGACTGACCTGCTATGAGAAATACAATATGGACTAGGTCATCTGTAATACCCCGTATATTTTTTTTGATAAGTTTTTTTGGATAATTATATTTGGAGTAATTAGTTTCAATAATTATTGGTGGATAATTATTTTTGGAATAATTATTTTAAATAAATTTGGGTAAAAATTTGAATTTTTATTTTTGGTGATTGAAGAGTTAATTTTATGTTTTTGATATTAATCGAGTGATTAATGAAGGTTATGAGTGATTTGGAAGTGTTTTGGCTAAGTGAAAATTGATGGAAAATAGAAAATAAAATCTGGAAATCAGAGACTGAACGATCGGTCATCCGTCGTTGGTATCCAAACTGCAAGTAGTTTTCCGTTGGAGGGAGCTGTCGTTCTGGCGTCTACAGCTGTCGTCCGTTCGCGTGCCTCAGATGTCGCCAGACGACGCGTCGTTTACTCCAGATGCACGCGCGCTCATGCGAGGGACCGAACGGCGTGTCATCGAGCTCGGTCGTCTGCGGCTTCCGCGTGTCATCTGCGTGCGTGGTTGTTGGCTTTAAACGGAAACGACGTCATTTTGCACCTACTGCTCCTCTTCAAAAACAGCCCGACCCTTGCTTCGTTTTTTCACGATTTCTCTCTCATTTCTCACTCAAATCCAACCACATTTGATTCCTCTTGCTCCTGGAACATTCCTCTACCTGATTTGAGGTATTTTCATCATTCATTTTCCATTTTTGACTCATTTTCATGCTTATTTTTGTTTAATTCCATGTTTGGCAGAAAATGGGTTTGTGATAAGCTAGAGTTCGGTTTTTGCTAGATGTTTGGCTTGATTTGAAGTTTTTTATGTTAGATATGATTGTGAGGAACATGGAGGAACATAGATTTGGCTTGGTTGATGAGAAATTGATGATTTATTTTATGGGTATATTTTGGTCTGAAAATGATAATTTCGGTTTGGGTTGTTCCAAGTTGATTTCATGAAAAACAAGGTTACATTTGGGTTCATTGGATGATTTTAAGTGGGTTTTCACTATCGAGAATATTGGGTCTCGCCCGAATCGAGTTTTGTGGCATTTTTTAATAAACTTTTGTGTCGCAAGGACTAAAGTGCAAATGTCATTTTTATGATTTTAAATTAGAGGACTGGGTCTGATATTTTACATGATGGTCAAATTTTTAATTTTGAAAAAGTATGTGCTAGATTGTAATTTTGGAAAATATTGGTTGTAATTTTGAGAAATTTGAGGTTTTATTTATAAATTGAGTTATTTAGATGATTCAACTATTAATTCTGAAAGTTTTTGATTAATTATTAATTCACGAGGTCTTAGAGACTAAAATGTAATTTTACAAAAGTCAGGGACCAAATCGTAAATTTATATAGATTTGGATTTTTGGGCCGTGAGTGCTAGATCTTCGGTCGAAATAGGATTTCTGACGCCGACGGCGTCTAAGTCTGCGTTTGCATTTCATGCATGTTCTATTTTGCCACAGTCATCGTATTGATCTATTTGTAAAATATTGTATTGCAGCTCGGTTCAGTTTCCGAGGCAACCAGCCATCGACCGACGGTCAGTGATTCAGAGTTTGGAAGCTCCACATCCAGGTGAATGAATTGCAGTTTCAGACACATAGGTTGTATCTCTTCCAATTATATGTTTTTATTGTGCTATCACTTTAGCATGTAAACCAGATTAATTAGAGGATTGAGAATCCTAAAATCTGGTCTATGTGAGGACTTGGTTGTTATTGATTGGTTTTTGGAAAACCATTTGGATTTTTGGAAAAGAGTAGTTGTACTCTGTTTTGAAAGATTTTGCGCTTCGGCAAAAGATTAATTATTTTTGAAATAATACAATTTGATTATATTATTTTTTTGGTATATTTCGGAAATGAATACTGAAATTCGTTTTTGGTAAACAATTGATTGTTTGCATGTTTGGTTTTGAAAATCATGCCATAATGGATTTGATAAATATTTTGGAAATCATACTTATATTAAAGTATGTTTTGGAACTCGATATATAAGTTGTGTCTTATATATCCTTTGATTTTTGATAAACCTGGTCGTATTACCGTTTGCTATTGGTTTTGATATACCCGATCGTATGACCGTTTGCTATTTGATTTGAATATACTATATATATGTTTTGGAGACGGAACACCTCTGTTACGAGGCATGTAGCCCTCGGTATACCAGTGAATGAGACAACCCAGCTACCAGGGGTGTCGATAGCCATGTTGTCTGACGAGGTACATGATTTGATATTGATAGAGGCGGGTCCTCATCACACTGTGGTTTGTCCACACGTTTCGTGATTGGTGGCAGAGTCCACATCACGCTTGTTTTGGTCCCGGATCTGCATTATATGTTTTGACTCACGTATTTATGGAATACGTTTTAGATTTTTAACAGTGGTGGGGCAAACCCCATGAGTTGAGTCTAGGCGAATCTCACATCTGCAGGTTGAGTATAGGCCAATCTCACACCGATAAGAAATGATTTTGAAAATAATACTATTAGTATTATGATCCTTGCAAAGCAAAGTTTGATTATGAGGTTTTGATAAGAACTAAAAAGGTTTTAGTTTGAAAATCACGATATGATAAAACTTTTTTGAAACATTTTGCTTTGTTATTGAAAGCACATTGGCTTTGATGAGTTTTGAAGAAATATTGGAAAGATTTTTAGAAATATTCATGAAAGTTTTTGATAAACTCATGAATAATTTCGTGTATGCTATTTGCTTTGATTGCGAACGATTTCGAAATGATTTTCAAAAAGCTATTATGGTATATCGTGTATACATATATTTATATGTTGACTATATTTGCATGTGGTATTTTCGAACTGTTTTCAAAATAGTCTTGTGAGGCACGTATGAGGCAATCTAAAGTGTTGTCCCTCACTCACTGGGTTTGACCCCCTTTCTTTGTTTTGTTTTGTCTGTTGTTTATTATCATCTTGCAGGTGACTGTTGGGGATTATGATCGTTGACATCTGATGCTCAGTGAGGTATCCTGACGTTGCGGTCACCGCCCTTTTGATCGGGCCCCGTTGTATGATTAGTAGAGGCTCCACACCGGGTTTTCTGTGGGTTTTGTTTTAGTTTTTGTTATTGTATTTGGTATTTCAAATGTTTAATTTGAAATTATTTCCGCACAAATTTATATCATATGTTGTTTTAATAAATGATGTTTAATCCTTTAATTTTTTTTTATCATATTTCATTAAATATGATTTTGGGGTAATAGTTCTGTATATGGAGGCTTGTGTGAGATGAGTTGGGCTTCCATAGACGATTCACCTCGTACGCCGGTCACAAGTCCCGGGAATGGGTCGTGACAAAGGTGGTATCAAAGCCTAGGTTTCGTAAGTCTCGAGTATGTGTGTATTCTGATACCAAAGGTGGTATCATAGCACTAGGTTTTGCATTGTCTGGGTCGATTGTGGAGCTTAGGTATCTTTGATTGAATTAGTTTGATTTGCCTCTGTATGTCTTTCTGACTTGTTTCGATACATCGATATTTGTCTCGGTAATGTGGCAATAGTTGGTAAGTTGACATTTGCATATAGGCTTTGGTTGATTATTTTGTCCTGGAATGCATCCTCGGCATAAGAGAGTTTGAGAGGCCGCTAGGCGACTATTCGCCGGAGCCGCCTACCAGTTTGTAACGGATCAGTATGGTT
>CAODLS011095624.1:0-13121 GCA_948243855.1 Flueggea neowawraea | reverse complement strand
TATCCAAATCATATTTGATAACTTAATCAGAACCACTATTCACGGATAATTCATCCAATTAAATATGCACAGAAATAAGAAACAGGATGAAAAATGCCTCATACTATATATATTAAATATAAAGGGGTAAACAATGTGCTTAGGGCTAGGGCTTAGACTAACAGATAACACATACCGAATCGATTACGTAAAAAGTTCGTCGTTAAGTAGGAAAGATGCACAAATCTTTTTCTACGAAAGTTGTGTTCGTTTTGTATTTGCAAGCATAATAGAACTAAATTGGCCAAGATTAGAGTATTGTTGTTGTCAAGGATATTGGTAACATAAACCTAATTAGTTGCGTAGAACTTCATCGCTAGGTAGAAAAGCTATACAAATCCTTTTCTTGTGCAAGTTGTGTTCTATCCATGATCGCAAGCATTATAGAAAGAAATTGGCCAAGATTTGAGTATTGGAGTTGTGAGGGGTAATGATAACACATACCTGATTGGTTAGGAAAAAGGTTCGTCGTTAAGTAAGAAAGCCACACAAATCCTTTTTGTGAAAGTTGTGTTCGATCCATGACCGCTAGCATTATAGAACCAAATTGGCTAAGATTTGAGTATTGGAGTTTTGAGAGATAATGATTGGTTGCGCAAAAGTTCGTCGTTAATTAGTAAAGCTACACAAATCCTTTTTCGAGCAAGTTGTGTTCGTTTCGTGATCACAAGCGCAATAAAACTATGTTGGCCAAGATTTTAGTATTGTTGCTGTCAAGGATAACGACAACGCAAACCTGATTGGTTGCACAAAACTTCGTCGTTAAGTGGGAAAGTTACACAAATCCTATTTTGCGCAAGTTGCATTCCATCGATGATCGCAAGCATTATTGAACAAAATTGTCCAAGATTTGAGTATTGGAGGTGAGAGGATAATGATAACACATACCTAATTGGTTGCGTAAAAAGTTCGTCGTCAAGTAGGAAAGTTGCACAAATCCTTTTTTGCACAAGTTGTGTTCGTTTCATGATCGCATGCATAATAGAACTAAATTGGCCAAGATTTGAGTGTTGGAGTTGTGAGGGACGATGACAACATAAACCTGATTGGTTGCACAAAACTTCGTCGTTAAGTGGGAAAGCTACACAAATCCTTTTTTTTGCAAGTTGTGTTCTATCCATGATCGCAAGTATTATTAAATGAAATTGGCCAATATTTGAGTATTCTAGATGTGAGGGATAATAATAACACACACTTGATTGGTTGCGCGAAAAGTTAAGCTACACAAATCCTTTTTGCAAAAGTTGTGTTCAATCCATGATCACAAGCATTATAAAACGAAATGGGCCAAGATTTGAGTATTGGAGTTATAAGGGATAATGATAACATATACCTAAATGGCTATGCAAAAGTTCATCGTTAAGTGGGAAAGCTACACAAATCCTTTTTTGAGCAAGTTGTGTTCCATCCATGATCGCAAGCATTATTGAACGAAATTGGCCAAGATTTGAAAATTGGAGTTATGGGGGATAATGATAACACATACCTGATTGGTTGTGCAAAAAGTTCTTCGTTAGGTAGGAAAGCTACACAAATCCTTTTTGTTCAAGTTGTGTTCGATCCATGATCACAAGCATTATTGAAGTGATTGACCAAGATTTGACTATTCGAGTTATGAGGGATAATGATAACACATACCTGATTTGTTGTGCAAAAAGTTCTTCGTTAAATAGGAAAGCTACACAAACCCTTTTCGCGCAAGTTGTGTTCGATGCATGATCGGAAGCATTATAGGCGAAATTGGACAAGATTTGAGTATTGTAGTTTTGAGGGATTATGGTAACACATACCTGATTGGTTGCGCAAAAAGTTCATCGTTAGGTAGGAAAGCTACACAAATCCTTTTTGTTCAAGTTGTGTTCGATTCATTATCGCAAGCATTATTGAACTAATTGACCAAGATTTGACTATTCGAGTTATGAGGGATAGTGATAACACATACCTGATTTGTTGCGCAAAAAGTTCTTCGTTAAGTAGGAAAGCTACACAAACCCTTTTTGCGCAAGTTGTGTTCGATGCATGATCGGAAGTATTATAGACAAAATTGGACAAGATTTGAGTATTGTAGTTTTGAGGGATAATGATAACACATACATGATTGATTTCACAAAAAGTTCATCGTTAGGTAGGAAAACTGCACAAATCCTTTTTTGTGCAAGTTGTGTTCGTTTCATGATCGCAAGCATAATAGAACCAAATTGGCCAATATTTTAGTATTTTTGTTTGAAGGATAATGGTAACATAAACCTGATTGGTTGCACAAAACTTCGTTGTTAAGTGGGAAAGCTACATAAATCCTTTTTTATGTAAGTTGTGTTCCATCCATGATAGCAAGTATTATAGATGAAATTGGCAAAGATTTGAGTATTGTTGTTGGCAATGATAATGGTAACATAAACCTGATTGGTTGCACAAAACTTTGTCATTAAGTGGGAAAGCTGCACAAATCCTTTTTTGTGCAAGTTGTGTTTGTTTCATGATCGCAAGCATAATAGAACTAAATGGGCCAAGATTCGGGTTTTGTTGTTGTCAAGGATAATGGTAACTGGTGTGTCAAAGGCCAACACATAAAGACTGAGGCAAGTGTACCTATCGCCTATAGCAAGTGGATCATTGAGTATCGAATGTCGTATCTCATATAGACTACGATTATTTGTTGCTCACTCTTCCTCTATTATCTAGCCTACAAAATAATTGATTTCGAATATATAAAATAAATAAGCTAAACAATCGCCAACTCAAATTAAATGATAGAATAAATGATGGGAAGATTACACCTAGACGCTGAATCACCCTATATCGAATTAAGTGATAAGGACTTGTTATTCAAACAACTATTTAGGCAATTGGACCGTGGAAATTCCTAGGGTATATTAACCTCTCTCTCGAGTTAGCTAATGCCTAACGACTAGGTTGATATACTGAATCTCTTCCTAAATTAAAACCTCTATCGTTGTAGCAATGCAAGAATTAAAAGAAGGGAAAAAACATTTCAATCAAATTCAATCTACCGCGGCATGGAACTTCACATTAGATGTCAACACAAATAAACTGAGTAGCGGAGAATGTAAGAGATGCATATATCACTAGTCAATCCAAATCGAGGTCCTAAACCACACACGAGTTAGAGCTCAAAGCCAAAGTAGCCGATTTGACTCTATCACCGATTCAAATCATAAAACATAGCATATGACATATACGAGCAAATTTGATAGTAAACACTATTAATTGCATACTTTGAATATTTTGGCTTGCATTGCCACAAACGCAGTCAGTAAATATCCAGTCCGACCTTAGTGCTTTATTTATGCACTTGAAGTTTCCACCATGAATGATAGCTTGTTTGACGCGAAAACCGCTCATTTGTGATGAGTGTTCCCGGTTACTAGGACAACCCTTCGTGGCAGTGCTTGGCATAGTCATGTCTAAGACATCGGAGTAGGGATCGAACCCCATCTACTTGTCCCGGTTTAGATTCAAGCAAACCAATAAACTTTAAATTTCATTCATTTTGTTCAATATCGTGCCCACATTTAGTCAACTATTTCATTCATTAAATAATGAGTTAAACGAGTGACAAAACCAAAGCAACCAATTTGGCCACAAGATCGAAACTAATGCAGATGTAAAATATGCAGTTCAAATTCTCCGTAACAAATGCATATAAAAAATTCTACTCAATCTATTCATATCAATAAATAACATGCATCCCACATCCACAATATCAAGAACTCGATCAAAATTTTAAAAATTCACCCTAATTTACCCCTACCCGGCACTTAAATTTTGCATTATCCTTAATGTAAAGAATTAAAACACATAGAACAAAAGGGAAAGGAATAAATTAGATAGTTTTGGAACTTCCCTAAAATTAGGTCTGTAGGGATAACTCTTGGCTCGATCCTCACCTAAAGCTGTGAGAGCCCTTTGCAAAATACAAAAACAACTAAAAGAAAATAATAACTAAAGCAAAAAAAAATCTTAAATTGAAAACAAACTAAAAGAAAATAAATGTAAACTAAAATCAACTAAACCAAACTTGGGTTGCCTCCCAAGAAGCGTTTGTTTAACATCATTAGCTAGACGTGAGTGCATGACCAATTGTGGAGGCTTATACATATTGTGCGAAGCATTCGCAACAACTCCTCGCATCGGCTTGCTACACTGAGTCACCTCCTTGTTCTTGACACGCCATATGAAATGACATATCCCTATGGATTTGGCTTCAGGTGGTGGTGCCTCATGCTCCTCTTTTTTTCTCCTTACGCTGCCGAGTCTTGTGCCTCTTCTTCTTCATTCTAGGCACTGCTTCATTGACCTTCGGTGCATCAGATGACTCCCCCTTGTTGGGTACCTGCACCACACCAGAACAAACAACCTCTGCAATAGAATGTGAGCCACAATGATGTTGAACCTTAGAGTCCTTAATTCTCACAAATATATATTCGACTCTAAGTGTCAACACCCAATTATAAACATTCACAATGGACCTAGAAGTGGCTAAAAATGGTCGTCCTAGGATCAATGGTGTTTCTGTGTTACACATCATATCAAGAATCATAAAATCAATAGGAAACATCAAATCTCCTACCCTAACCAAAACATTCTCTACAATACCTCTAGAATGCACAACAAATTTATCAGCTAAATGCACCGACACCCTAGATGTTCTAAGTTCTCCTAAGTCCAACTTCTCAAACAAATCAGCATACATCACATTCACACTAGCCCTAAATCTGCTAATCCATTATCAATATGTAAACTGCCAATATAGAGAGGGACAAAGAAACTCCTTAGGTCCTTTGATTTCGCAAGTAGCTCAAGTGACATCTGAGGTAACTCAACATTCTCTTCCTTCTCAACTTCAACCAAAGGTTATTGTTGCTCTATTTCAGTGGTCGGCTTCTCACTGGCATAAGTGGCCACTTTGACTTGCTCCCTTCTAAGAGTTTTGCAGGATAAGGAATTCAAGGCTTGTATTCTCTAAGCACCTTTTTTAGCTCAACCCTTTCCACCATATTCGCCTCAACATTTTTCTTCAGAGCCTCTTCTTCGTCTTTGCATAAATCCCCTCTACTCACAAAAATAACATTCACGTGCTACCTCGGGTTTGTTTTAGTGTTGCTTGGTAGGGAGCCCGGTTGCCTTTCAGATAGGAGCTTAGCTATCTGAACAACTTGATTTTCTACATTGTGGATAGATTCATCCAGATTCTAAATTGAAGCCCCTTGGTTCATTAATGTAGTCTCTATTTGCGTGAACCATTTTTCTAAGGTCTCGATATATTTTCCCATTAGGTCCTCCAAGTTAGACTTTGTAGTCTACTGAGGTTGCTGAAAACTAGGTGGGTGAGTTTGTCTCTGTTGATTCGAACCTCCCCATGAAAAAATTGGGTGATTTCTCCACCCTGGATTGTAAGTGTTACTGTAGGGTTTGTTCTGCAGATACAGAGGTTTACTTATATGGCTCACATCTTCTATGCCATCCTGAGTCCCTTGACCATCAACATAGGCTGCTTTCTGTGCTCTAGAGAACCCATCCATTTTCTTGCTCAAAGCCTCAACTAGAATGAACCATGTTCTCACTGCATCCACACCAAACACCCCTGCTAGTTTAACTGTCTTAGAACGTGCTGAGTGCCACTGATAATTGTTCATAGCCATTTCCTCAATCAATTCCTGCGCAGCCTCTAGTGTCTTATTGTTCAGGGTACCTCCTGTTGCAGCATCAACCATCTGTCGAGTCCCATGGTTCAAACCATTGTAGAATGTCTGAACTAGTAGCCAAGTCAGTAACCCAGGATGCAGAAATCTCCTCAACAACTCCTTGAACCTCTCTCATGTATCATAGAGAGACTCAGACTCAATATATGCATAAGACGAGATTTTGTTCCTCAGCTTGGCAGTCTTGGCATGTGTGAAGTATTTTAGTAAGAACTTGTCTACCATCTGATCCCATATGGTAATCAAACCCCTTAGCAGAGAATTCAACCACTGCTTAGCTCATCCCCTCAATGAGAATGGAATCAGTCTCAAGCATATTGCATCATTGGTGGCCCTATTGATAATGAAAGTATCGTAAATCTCCAAAAAATTTGCCAGATGCACATTCGGGTCCTCATCTTGCAACCCATCAAATTGGACAAACTGCTGCACCATTTGAATAATATTCGCCTTGATTTCAAAATTGTTGGCCGCCACCGCTGGTCTCACTATGCTAGACTCTGTCCCCATCAAATTTGATCTCGCATAGTCTGACATAGTCATCGACTGAAATGCCGAATTTTCCTGAACAACCCTGCCAAGAGGCTGTTCTATCTGAATTTGATCATTGCCCTCCATCGCGCCCGTTTCCATATCAATCTCCTATTCCCTCTGTCTGAGTCTGTTTCTGAGGTTCTGAAGAGTTGACCTCTCAATCTCAGGGTTTGCCTCGATTAACCCAGAAGAATTCCCTCTGGTCATATACTAACAAAATCATCATGAAAATAGATAAAACAAACCAAAGCGTAATCCTGAATAGACAGTTAAGATAAAAATAAAAAAAGGCACAATGAGGTACGAAAACAAAACAATGCACCAAAAATAAATAAACAAAACAAAACAAATAAAATTAACGAACTAAAAGAGAATAAAATAAAATAAAACTTGGCTAGATTAACAAAGTGTTAGCTTTCCTAGTATCCCAGACCCCGGCAACGGCGCCAAAAACTTGGTGTGTCGAAGGCCTACACCTAAAGACTAAGGCAAGTGTACCTATCGCCTATAGCAGTGGACCCTTGAGTACCGAGTGTCGTATCCCACAGAGACAACGATTATTAGTTACTCACTCTTCCTCTATTTTCTAGCCTACAAAATAAATGATTTCGAATATATAAAATAAATAAACTAAACAATCGCAAACTCAAATTAAATGATAGAATAAACGATGAAAAAATGGCACCTAGACGCTGAATCTCCTAGACCGAATTAAGTGATAAGGACTCGTTATTCAAACAACTATTCAGACAATTGGACCGTGAAAATTCCTAGGGTATATTAACATCTCTCTTGAGTTAGCTAATGCCTAACGACTAGGTTGATTAGCCAAAATCTCTTCCTGAATTAAAACCCTTATCATTGCTTTAACACTCTGCTCTGTGAATTTCACTATTAGGTTTGACCCTAATCCAGCGGATTTATATCGACCTATCTCTGGGTTTGCATGCAACTCCTCTCAATTATGAACGCTCTATCATACACAGAATCTTTCGATTGCACATGCGCAAAACAATATTGGAATCAAAAGTCTAGCAACAATCAATTCAACAATATGCATTATAAATCATAATTGAATTGCAATCTATGAATCAATTGAATGAATAACACAATCCAACATCACATAATATGTCTAGGGTTCATCACATCTAGGTACACAACATGATTAGTTCATAACAATAGAGAGATATACAACAAGATCAAAGAGAATTCTAGAGATAGAAGGCAAATCCATGATTGGATCCTCCAATTATTCATGAAATCCCTTCGTTCATGATGCCCAATGATGTTCTCCTTTGTTCCCACGTTCTCTAGCCTCCAGAGAATGTATATTATGTCCCAAAGTCGGTTCCCCTTAAATGAATGTCGAAACCCACCTAAATAGGCGATTTAGGACATATGAGGACACGAGCATGGCCACGGTTGTGCCCAAGAAGCTGTGGCTTAACACAAGACACGGACACATGTTTCCTTCAAAACTGTGGCTTACCACAAGACACGGACACATGTTTCTGTCTGTGTCCTAGATCCATTTGTCCGTGTGATTCAATTATGTCCACGTCTTGAATTATCTTTGGCTTGGTAACTACATGGACACAAGATTTTTTCCGTGTCCAAATCTCCTCTGACCGTGTCCAACAATTCTTGTCTGTGTCCGTTGGTTACTAACTTCCAGTGGATTCCACGGTCTTGTCTTCCTCAAGTCTCCCACTATTGCATCCTAGGTCGTGTCTCACTCTCAATGAGTCAAATGTCATCGTTCAAGCCCCGTTTCAACTTGTTTTCATTCATTTCGTCAAGACATCATCAATTAACCTAAAAAACACAATATAAAGTGTAGAAGTATCAAAATAAATGACAAACGCTCAATTCATATTCCAAACAATATAAATTAATGCACATAAATACGTATAAATATGTGTTCATTAGTAACATAAACCTGATTGGTTGCGTAAAACTTCATCGTTAAGTGGGAAAGCTACACAAATCCCTTTTTGCGCAAATTGTGTTCAATCCATGATCGCAAGCATTGGTCACGCAAATAGTTTGTCGTTTACAAATCCATGAATAGTTTACTATTTCTTATGCCATCAAGTACGTGACTTGATAGTAAAACCATAAAGATAAAAGGAATACTATTCTAAATGTCCATAATCGATCATTGTCATGGGAATGATGATGAATTAAGATTAGTATGTTGCTAAGTGGATAATCACGTTTTGCTGATTATGGATATGAGATATCAACTTAGGACATAGATGCATGTTGGGAACATGTATTGGACTGGCCCGCTGTGAAAGCACTTCATGGATTGTTGTCACAAAGTAACTTAGGACATAGATGCATGTTAAGTACGAAAGCTGCACAAATCCTTTTTTGCGTAAGTTGTGTTCATTTCGTGATCTTAAGAACAATAGAACCAAATTGGCCAAGATTTGAGTATTGTTGTTGTCAGGGACAATGGTATAAATCTGATTAGTTGCGTAAAACTTCATCGTTAAATGGGAAAGCTACACAAATCCTTTTTTGCTCAAGTTGTGTTCGATCCACGATTGAAAGCATTATTGAACGAAATTGGCCAAGATTTGATTATTGGAGTTGTGAGGGATAATGATAACACATACCTAGGTGCACAAGAAGTTCATTGTTAGGTAAGAAAGCTACACAAATCCCTTTTTTGGAAGTTGTTTTCGATCCATTATCGTAAGCATTACTGAACCAAATTGGCCATGATTTGAGTAGTGGATTTGTGAGGGATAATGATTACACATGCCCGATTGGTTAGGGAAAAAGTTTGTCGTTAAGTAGGAAAGGTATACAAATTCTTTTTTGCGCAAGTTGTATTCCATCCATGATCACAAGCATTCTTGAACGATATTGGCCAAGATTTGAGTATTAGAGTTGTGAGGGATAATGATAACACATACCTGATTGGTTGTGCAAAAATTTTGTTGTTAAGTAGGAAGGCTTCCTAAATCCTTTTTTGGCACAAGTTGTGTTCGTTTCGTGACTGCAACCGTAATAGAACTAAATTGGCCATGGTTTGAGTATTGTTGTTGTCAAGGACAATGGTAACATAAACCTGATTGGTTGCATAAAAATTCATCGTTAAGTGGGAAAGCTTAACAAATTATTTTTTGCGCAAGTTGTGTTCAATCCATGATCGCAAGTATTATTGAACGAAATTGGCAAAGATTTGAGTATTGGAGTTGTGTGGGATAATGATAACACATACCAGATTGGTTGCATAAAAAGTTTGTTTTCAGGTAAGAAAGCTACACAAATCCTTTTTGGACTAGTTGTGTTCGATCCATGATCGCAATCATTATAGAACCAAACTGGCCAAGATTTGAGTATTGGAGTTGTGTGGGATAATGATAACCCATACCTGAATGGTTGCACAAAAGTTTGTCTTTAAGTAGGAAAGCTACACAAATTTTTTTTTGCAAGTTGTGTTCGATTCATGATTGCAGGCATTATTGAACGAAATTGGCCAATATTTGAGTATTCAAGTTGTAAGGGATAATTGTAACACATACCTAATTGGTTACGCAAGTTATGTTCGATCCATAATCAAAAGTGTTGGGTTTCTTATGCGAATAGAAAACATCAAACGCAGCGGAAATACAACAACATCACACAAGAAACATCCAGGAACACTCTATGCAATCATAATTAATAATAGGAGGCCGAACATGTTTACCTTTTAGCCTTGCCGAATTGGTTTCCACCTAAACAAGGTGTTGCCGAATTTGATTTCTTTCTCCTTCCTTTGTGCCGAATTGTAATTGACCTAGGCAATGCCAAAGGAAGACTCCCCTCTACTCTCACACACATGCAAGATGATGGTTATGGCTATGTGTTCTAGCACTAAAAGACTCTCCTTCTTGTCTAGTGAAATTCGGTTTTGGAAGAGCTAAATAAAACGTTTTTCCTTTTCTTACTTTTTGTTGTTGTTGAACCCTAAGCGAGCCAACTTCTTAGTGACAATAAATTTTTCTCTTTTATATCTTAGGGTTTCGGCTCAGGAATGATAGAAAACCCTAGCCGAATTTTGAGTGTGCAAGAATCACATTCTTTTTCTTCCAAATTAGGGCTTCGGCTAAGGAAAGGCAATGAGAGAAAATAGGAACTCAACCCTAACCCTAGCCAAATTTTTCCAAGTATAAGAGAGAGAATCAAATCTTCCTACTGAGCTTTTAGGGTTTCGGCCAAGTAAGGAAGAAACCCTAGCCAAAATCTTCTCTTCCTTTTCTTTCCTTTTTAAGAAATTAATTAAATCTTATTAATTAATCACTCTTCCTAATTATTTTCCCATAAGGCCTAATTCTCAATCCTCCTCAATGGGTGTACTGAATTTCATATTAGGCCCATTCAATTATGTTTTAAATCATTAACATAAATTAATGCCCCGACAAGAAAATCATTCTTAGCCCTAACCCAGATCTTTATTGTGTGCGATCCTATAGGTTCATTCAATGTTGGCAATGAGCCTAAAGATAATTTAAAACCCATAAATCAAAGTTGGCCTCTAGCAATACATTATGATTACCCAAATTGAAATGAATGTCAATTACGAATCAACATAGCATAATTACAACCTTATACAACCATTTGTCTCTCAATATAAGAATTAGCATAAGCCATGAAACCGACACTCTTATTTATGCTAAAACATTTCCTTGATCTATAAGTGATCCTGACTAAGTCAAACAAATGATAACACTTATCACTTTTTTGGGTGTGGCCACACACTACTCAGTTTCACTAATCAAGTGGCCAGTGATATCTTCTCTCTTTTTGAGAGTGGAAATCCCTTCACTTCACTCATGTTCCTTAGCATGACTCATGGCATATCCAATCATACCCATACTTGTTTCTCATTACAAATAATGTTAGCGTATGCCAAAATATACGAGAAATCACCCAATAATCCATAGTGATTTCAGGTAAAGGGATTCAAGTATAAGCATTGTATGAGAAATACTTATGACCTTTCAACCATGTAGTATTCTCACAAGCGGATCGATCCAAAACATTGTTCTCTAACATGTTCTATGTTCTCTGATTGATATCTTATATCCTATGAGAAGTAAAACATGATCATCTGACAGAGTACATACTAGTCTTGGTTTATTGTCACTCCCATGACAATAATAGACTAGGGACATTTAGAATCGTATTTTTTTATGCTTCAAGGTTTTATTACCCAAATCACATATTTGATAACTTAAGCAGAATCAGTATTCATGGATGTTTTCTCAAATTAAACATGCACATGAATAATAATGAGATAAAACAATGCCTCATAATATTTATATATAAATATAATCTGGATACAATGTATTAGGGCTAGGGCTTACACTAACAGTCTCCCACTAGCACTAGTCCCAATCAGCCATAATCCTAAGCCCGAAGGATCTAACATGACCTTCATGCTTTATCTTAGCTAATTGCTTGGCTAGCAGATCTGCTACATTATTTTTCTCCAATAATCTTGCATATCTTCACATCTCCTCTCTCGATGATCTCTCAAATGAGATGGTACCCCTGAGTATATGTTTGGATTTTTGGTGTGATCAGGACTCCTTAGCCTGTGCAATTGCCCCGTTGTTATCACAATGGAGTTCAATTGGTTCTAGTATCCTTAGGACAACTCCTAATCCAGTAATGAACTTCCTAATCCAAACAGCCACCTTTACAGCTTCTGAAGCTGCAATATACTCAGACTTTGTAGTAAAATCGCTGACGGTGTCTTGCTTAGAGCTCTTCCAGCTTACCGCACCTCTATTTAGACAAAATACATAACCAGATTGCGATTTTTAGTCCTCGACATTAGTTTGAAAGGCAACATCAATGTAACTATTTACAACGAGCTCTTCCTCTTCACAATACACTAAGAAGAATCATTTAGTCCTTCATAAGTACTTAAGAATCCCTTTGACAACAGTCCATTATTTTTCACCTAGATCATGTTAGAACCTGCTTGTCATGCTTAGTGTATATGGCACATCCATCCTAGTACATAGCATGGCATACATGATTGATCCTATAGTCGAAGCATATGGAACTTTGCTCATGTATTCCCTTTGTTCTCTTGTAGAAGGACCATTCTTCTTACTCTGAACAACTCATTATGACAAAGGTATATAACTTTTCTTGGAATCAGACATATTAAACTGTTTCAGTACTTTATCTATGTACTTCTCTTGACTTAGTCCGAAGAGCCATTGTGATCTATCTCTATAGATCCTTATACTAAGTATAGTTTCGGCTTCACCTAAGTCTTTCATAGAAAAACACTTCCCTAACCATTGCTTAACATTTAACAATTTTGGGATGTCATTTCCTATTAGTGGGATGTCGTTGACATATAAAATCAGGAACACTACAATGCTCCCACTATTCTTCTTGTACACACAAGGCTCATCTTCATTCTTGAGAAAACCAAACTCTTTGACTGCCTCATCAAAGTGAAGATTCCAACTTCTGGATGGTTGCTCCATCCCATAAATGGATCTTTGAAGCTTGCAAACCTTATTATGATTCTTAGTATCTACAAAGCCCTCGGGTTGTTTCATGTAAACATCCTCGAGGAGGTTTCCATTAAGGAAAGTCGTCTTGACATCCATTTGTCATATTCCATAGTCATAATATGCGGTTATTGTTGGAATTCGCGGCTATAATATGACATTCATATACATACATGGCAGCGGATAAAACAAAAATTTAATGCCTTGAATTCCCCCAAGGACCCATGCATATCAACATATATAATTAAGGTTAGAAGATTTACCTTTCACCAAGGCACGATCGATCGGTTGT
>CAODLS011095535.1:0-10945 GCA_948243855.1 Flueggea neowawraea | reverse complement strand
AGCTAGAGAGAAGATCAATAGCATGAATCAAACATAGAGCTTTCATCTTTTGTAAACATTTTGTAAACACTTTGAGAGTGGGAGAGATTTGTTCTGAACCTAGAGAAAACAACATTGTGAGGCTTTAGAGGTACGAGCCGGAATCAACCTTGTCTTGGCTTTAGAGGTGTGAGCCGCAATCAACCTTGTTGGCTTTAGAGGTGTGAGTTGTAATCAACCTTGGTGTAAGGCTTTGTTGGATTGAGTCGGAATCAATCATCGATAGTGAAAAGCCTAAGTGAGATTTAGGTAGTTGACGTAGGCATGGTTGGTCGAACCACTATAAATTCTTGGTGTTGTCTTATCTCTCACTTCAACTTGCTTCCGCTCTCCAAACTCAACTAAGGCATCCCTAAAAAAATTCTCCATCAAGAGATATCAGAGAGGGTCTCCATTTAAGAAGGCTTAACATCCTTGGAGCAAAGATCCTATAGTATTGGAGATGCCAATTTTGGTACTATCTTTCCACTTTCCTCAATGCTTTAATTTTTTTATTGTTTTGATTAATATAGGAGGAGAAAAGAAGTTTTAAAAAAACTTTCTCAAATCATTTTTATATGGTGAGAAATGATGTATTCAAAATATTTTTAAATGATGCACAAATTGTTTTTCATAGGGGGAGTGAAAATTTTAAAATTTTTTATATGATCTCCTAATTTTTTTTATCTTAACCTTTTGACAAGGATGAAATCCTTGATCAAATTCATTGCCTTTGATGTAGAACTTAAATTCATGAAATTTTTGTCATCATCAAAAAGGGGGAGATTGTTGGATCAAAGGTGATCAACATTAAGATCTTTTTTATGTTTTGATGATGGACTAAATTGAGTTGGATTCTTGAGCATTTAAACATGATCGTTATCAGCTCACTCGAGTAAATGAATGTGTCACTTGAGTAATAAAGAGTTCCAGGGGCTGTAGTTTTAACTGCTCACTCGAGTAAGCAAAAATTGTCACTCGAGTGATCTAAGGGTTGGCTCATTCGAGTAAGCAATTATGGCCACTCGAGTAATCCATAGTTCCAGACTGTAAGGGCTATAAATGCACTCCAACGGCTAGTTTATCAACTCCAACGGTTATATGGCTTGGAATGGTTATAAATACATCAAGGAATGGCATAAAAATATGGATGATCATATGGATTCAAGTTCCAATCATTTTCATCATTCCCCTCACTCCAAAACACCAAAATCTAGCTAGAGAGAAAATCAATAGCATCAATTAAACACAATTACTCGTAGCATAGAGCTTTCATTTTTTTGTGAACATTTTGTAAACACTTTGAGAGTGAGAGAGGTTTGTTGTGAACCTAGAGAAAATAACATTGTGAGGCTTTAGAGGTACGAGCCGGAATCAACCTTGTCTTGGATTTAGAGGTGTGAGTCGCAATCAACCTTGTTGGCTTTAGAGGTGTGAGTCGCAATCAACCTTGTTGGCTTTGGAGGTGTGAGTCGTAATCAACCTTGGTGCAAGGCTTTATTGGATTGAGCCGGAATCAATTATTGATAGTAAAAAGCCTAAGTGAGACTTAGGTAGTGGACATAGGCATGGTTGGCCGAACCACTATAAATTCTTGGACTTGTTTTCTTTTTTCACTTCAACTTGCTTCCGCTCTCAAAACTCAACCAAGGCATCTGAGGGAAAATTCTCCAACAACTACCTATATAGCGTGTATATATATATCCTCATTATACTTGCATACTGTATCTTTGAGCTATTTTCAAATCAGTCTTTATGAGGCACGCATGAGGTGTTCTGGAGTGCTATTCCTCACTGGTTCTAACCCCCTTTCATTTTTTGTCTATCTTTGATTCTTATTTTCCAGGTCTACATTTTTTGGTTTTGGCAACGACATCGTCTCTTTGATACCAGTGAGACGTCTTTTGTTAGTGATGCCCTTTTGCTCGGTCTCTGTTTGTTTTTGATAAAGCTTTGCACCAAAATACTGTTAGGTTACTGAGTTGCCATGGTTTTGTATTTTGGTATACTTACATTGATTTTGTATATACATATATTTTATATATGTTTTTATATATTTTGGTATATGGTAAATCAGTTTTACTTATATATGTGTTGATAATAGATGTTTTTAATAAATGTATTAAAAATGAGCATATGGGTAGTAACTCTGAATTTTTTAGACTTGTACGAAATGGACCGGGTTTCCATAGACGTGTCATCTCGTACGCCGGTCATAGTCCAGAAACGGATCGTGAAAATTTCCTTACGTGATAATTTTTTTTAAAAAAAATAAAGACTAAAATGAATTTCATTCAGTTCTCTATTAAGTCATAGTTTGATGAGGCTTTCTTTCTTCTTAATTAGATGAAAAGAAAAAGGAGAATGGAATTGTTTTGCTTGTTGTGGCGTGTTCATACAACTTTATAATATCCATAAATATCTCGAACAGTTTTTTTTTTTTTCCATATTTTGCTACTACCAAACCATAACGTGTTCAAACGGACAGGAAAAAAGAAAAGAAAAAAGATGTCATTCTCTATCTGTTAACATCGCCATTAGCAAGTTCTTTCTAGTAATATCTTAATTGAATATGTTTAAAATAAATATGATAAATTCAAAAAGGTAGAATGTTGAGAGTAAATATACTCTTTCTGCCCTATAATATTATTCCATTTTGTATTTGCACATAAATTAAGAAAAATATGTGAATTCCCCATTGTTGGAAAATTTGTTTTGTCGTTGAATTAAACCTAATTTGGTAAAGATGTGAATCTGATTGTGGGCCGAGTTCAATTAATAAGCCATAATTGAATGAGTTAATTAAATGGACTTTTTGAGTGCGTAGACCCATGTAGTATGTATATGAATACATTAAAAAAAAAAAAATTGTTACACTTGGTGTATGACCTTACTTCTATATTAAACTAATCAAAAATAGTAATTCAAATAATTGACCCACTTTAAGAATATATTTCAATATAAATAACAGTTTGTTATTGATTTAGTGTAGAAGTAAGGTCCTACACCAAGTGTAACCAAGAGTTTTCCTTAAAAATTTGATTAGGATTAGTCACTCAATTGTCATTAGTCACGAAAAACACTCCACCTCTCCATAGATAGGAGATCGTCTACCTCTACGCAAAAGGGAGGAGTTTGTTTCTCTTCCTCTCATTAAGATTGAACCTTAGGCTAAGTGGATCTTCGCATGACATCTACACTGCAAAACAATTATACATCAAAGTCCAAGCACCACTTTGGTTTGCTTGGAAGACCAACAAACATCTAGATGTTGTCCTTATAATTTTCACTGCACGTACAAAGTAATTAACTTGAACTGTTTATTGATTTACTCAATATATGTATTTATTGGTTTGCTTTGATAGATACATTCACGCAAAGTACCTTCTTTTTTACAATTAACACATTAAATTCCACAATATATTTCATATGAATGCATTAATTGCATCTTTCTATCTAGTTATAATTAGTGAATTCAAAAAAAAGCTAGTCATAATTAGAAAAATTTTGTATTAGAATTTGAAAGCAACTTAAAATTAATAAAAGTAATACGAAGATTTTATGCTAAAATTAACCCATATAATTAGAAAATACACAAAATTTTGGATGAAAGAAAAAACCATTGTACTAAAAATTATGATATGAGTAATAAAGTGAACGTGTTACAAAAAAAAAGTCGCTGAACTACAAAATAATCAATTAAGTTGTCGCATGGTGATAGTTATGCGGGTGGTCCATTTCCGGTGAACCCACTTTTTGGTTTTATTACTAAGAGAGTAATCGGTCACAGCCACACCACCTCATGTAGCAAAAAATGTTAATCTATTCAACTAACAAATTCCTTTATGAAAATTGCGCTAATTTCTGTGGTTGAATCAAGTTTACAAATATCTCGTTGTTAAATAAATAAATAAAGCTGCAGACATCCCAATATTAAAACAGTCAAGTTTCAGGTTGATTCTAGTTCACTCATTGCAGATTTCATCAGAAAGTTTTGACTTAAATTGTAATATCCCTCTTATTCTGATTGGATTTCTGTAGTCTTCAGTTCGACTTCGATTTGGACTCTTGGGTGATTCCGATAATGATTTGGTGATTTGGATGTTGAGTTGGTGTTGATCTTGATTGATGGATGCATTTTTTAGGTTTTACGAGTTAAGGAACCTTGAAGATGGTTTGGAACGAGTACGGGAGTGAGAGACGTCAAGTATGAAAGCTGTAGGGATCAAGACGTACGTTGGTACTAGGAGCAAGACGTACGTTATCTGGAAATTTCATAGGATGATCAACATACATTAAATTCGAGTATAACGTACGTTGTGTTTATGCGCAATGTACATTGATGTAGTGTAACGTACGTTGTGTTTGAAACAGAAGCGACTGAACGTGATTTTGACACCTATGACATCCGTATCATTAGAATAACGTACGTTGTCTTTGTGTAGATCGTCTTTAAAGCTCCCAACAACCCGATTTCCCTCATTTATTTGCTCCTCTCTCACTCAATACTCTCTCAACTAGTTTGAGACTTCTCCACTTAGTTTGTCCATCATCCCTAACTATTTTCCGAGGTAAGATTGCATCTCTTTCTTGGATTAAACTTAATTTATCATGCTTTTGATTCAAGGTTTTGTTTTGGCTGATTTTCTTTTGGTTTTCAAATTCTGTATGATTCTTGTTGGATGGATGGTTGAGAATACTAAAATAGGTTAGATGAGACTTAGATTAACAAGAATCAAGCCTTAAATCAAGAGATTTGATGAGTTTTTATGTGGGCTAGGGTTTTGGACAGTTTAAATTGATTTTGAGCGATTTTGTAGTTTCTTATTGGATTTGTTGATAGATTTATGTTCCTAAGTATGATTAGAGGTAATGTGGACCGATTAGAATATCGGGTATTGATCAAATCGAGTGTTTGTATTTTTGAGAATAATTTTGGTCCACTGTAAGTTTTGTCAATTTCTGTAAAAGTTCATTTTAGATTTGTAATTTTTGAAGGTTGAGTCCTAGATTATTAATTTTAGAAACCTAAGCTATAGATTTGTAATTTTGGAAAAGGTTGGGTCATATTTGTAATTTTGAGGAATCAAGTTGGGTTTGTAATTTTTGGAAGTTTGGAGACTTATTTGAGAATTCTGAATACTTCGAGTACTTAATTGCAAGTTTTAAAAATTTTGAGGATTATTTCATAAATTTTCGTGGACCCAGGGACTAAAATATAATTTTACAAAAGTTCGGGGACCAAATCATAATTTTACTTAGATTTCGATTTTGAGGTCGATAGTGTTTGATATTCGATAGGAATGAGTATTTTGGGAGTCGTTTGAGTGTTTGTAATTGCATATGCATGTGCACACATTTTGTTACCGGCAAAGTAGCAGTACCACACTTTGCTTTGTTTTTGATATACTTTGTTTTTGATATCTTTGTTTGAGCTTGTTGTTCCTATTAGCGTGATCAGTCGCCCGTCAGTGGTGCCTGACCATTAGAGCTTGGACATCCAGGTGAGTGGATGACAGCTTCAAACATATAGGCTATGCCTCGAAACTGTATTTGTTTTTGCTGTGTTTTCACATATTCTGAAATTTGACTGATCTGAGAATTGGGCAAAATAATAATTAGATTATGTGAATTAATGTTTCACCCTTTATTTTGAAACGCGATATATATGTTGGATGATGGATGATCAACATTAAGTTCCTTACTTGTTTTGATGACAAACAAAATGTTTTGATGATGAGCAAAACGTGTGACTTGAAGAAAAAGATGTTGGAAAGGTCGAAATTGTGAAAGAAGGCCTTGGAAGCAGTTAATGTACGTTATATAGAAAATAACATACATAATGGTATTCTTACGTACGTAATGTGTTGGAGATGTACGTAATAGAGGCTCTCACTGCAAACTGAAGCTAGTGGAACAAAAACAATGTACTTGAAGACAGGATAACGTACATTAATCATCCCCAATGTACGTTAGACACTCAAAACGAACATTATCTGGGTTAAACTATAAGCAACGTACGTTGGAACATGTGGGACTTATGTTAAAGACTTCCAGATAGCAACAAACATCGTTGAATGAGCTCCAACGGCTATATTCTCTTTACCAACGGTCATATTGGATGAAAATGCTATAAATACATCAATAGAAGGCAAAAAAACATGTTGAAAAACATCAAAAATCAGTGTGCCAAAACTCTCATCAATTTCAACCAACATAAACACCAAATCAAGCTAGACATCAAAGTTCAAGCATCAAAGTCATTCATTCAACTCTAGCATAGAGCTTCATCTTTTGTAATCCTTTTGTATACATTTTGAGAGTGTGAGATAGGTTTATTGTAAGCCTATAAAAAACAATATTGTAGAGGTTTGTTCTGAACCTAAGGAAAATAACATTGTGAGGGCCTTAGAGCTGTTGAGCTGGGAATCAACCTCATTGTATTGGCTTTGTTGGATTGAGCAGGAATCAATCACCTTTATAGTGAAAATCCTAAGTGGTGAGACTTAGGTAGTGGACGTAGGCATCAAGTTATCCAAACCACTATAAATTATTTCTCTTGTTTTCTCTCTCACTTCAACTCGCTTTCGCTCTCCAAACTCAACGAAAGTATAGACCGAAAATTCTCCAACAAGTGGTATCAAAAGGGGTCTCCATTGAAGAAGCATTAAAAACCTTGGAGCAAATATCTGCATCATCAAAATGGATTTTCGTCCTTCTCCTCCATGTATTCTCAGTGCTTCTCTTTATCTTCCTCCTTTATTTGATGGCTCTAATTTAAATTCATGGAAGAAGAAAATGTCTATTTTTATTCAATCATATGATATAGAGCTATAGAAAGTGATTGTTTTTAGTCCTAAAAATCCCAAGAATATTGATGGCCTAAGAAGTATGAAGACTTCAATGATGAAGATTGGAAGTCTGTAAGTTTAAGTTCAAAAGCTACTTAATTATTATATTGTGCTTTGAGTCAAGAAGAGTACAACCGAATTTCCTCTTCTGAGCATGCCAAGGAGATATGGAAAATGCTTGAAGTAACTCTTCAAGGCACAACTCAAGTCAAGGAAGCCAAGATTAATATGCTTCTGCATAACTATAAGTTATTCACCATGGGAGATGATGAAAGCATTAACAACATGCTTGATCGCTTTGTGAAAATTACAAATGGTCTTGCTTCATTTGGAAGACCAATTTCTAGTAGCGATAAAGTGAAGAAAATTTTGAGGTCTTTGCCTCAAGAATGGAATACAACGGTCACCGCCATCATGAAATCGAAAGACTTAAACTCATTGGAGTTTAGTGCCTTAGTTGGATCACTTATAATCTATGAGATTGTGCTAAGGTCAATGGATGGAAGACCAAAGCATGGTAAGGCATTGAAAGCTTCCACTCATCTTCAAAAAGGGGAGAGTGAAGGGGAAATGAGCTTGGATGAAGAGGAAGATGAAGAGCTAAAATACTACTCCAAAATGAGAGAAACTTACAAAAAGTTGTTGGAAAACAAAAATCTCCAACAAAAAGAGATGGAGAGGTTAAAGGAAAAGAAGAAAAAGAAAAAAAAAGGCTATAGTTCTTCTTCAAGTGATGATGGTGATCCATTGGCTAATGTATGCCTTTTGGCATACTAGGTACTCCTTAAAATCTCATTTTTTTATATTTTATACAATTTTTATTTCTTGTTTGATTATTGTTATTTGCATAAATTTTTGAATGTGTTGATTTATATATATTGGTTTGAAACACATAGGGGAAGAGTATTTTTTTTCTATGTACTCACAAATTATTTTTGAAAGGGAGAGTGAAAAGGTTTATCATTGCTTAATCTTTTTGTTGATTACAAAAAGGGGGAGAGTGTTGAATATGCTCATTTGATAGGGGTAGAAAATGCAAAATTTTTGCATTCACTCTTACCTGATACTAACTAAATGACAAGGATGGAATCCTTAATCAATGGTGTTGTCTATGATGAAGAGTTTTAATTCTTCAAAGTTTTATCATCATCAAAAGGGGGAGATTTTTGGATCATGGATGATCAACATTGATTTTCTTACTTGTTTTGATGATGAACAGAAGGTTTTGATGATGAGCAAAACATTTGACTTAAAGAAAAAGATGTTGGAAAGGTCGGAATTGTGAAAAAAGGCCTTGGAAGCAGTTAACGTACATTATATATAAAATAACATACGTAATGTCATGGATAACATACATAATGGTATTATTACGTACGTAATATGTTGGACACGTACGTAATAGTCTGGAATTGTACGTAATGGAGGTTCTCATTGCAAACCAAAGCTACTAGAACAAAAACAGCGTACATAAAGACATGATAACGTATGTTAATCATCCCTAACATATGTTAGACACTCAAAACGTATGTTATATGGGTTAAAATATGATCAACGTAAGTTGAAACATGTGGGACATACGTTAAAGACCTCCATACAGCAACAAACATCATTGAATGATCTCCAATGACCATATTCTCTTAACCAACGGTCATATTGGATGGAAATGCTATAAATACATCAAGAGAAGGCCAAAAACATGTTGAACAACATCAAAAATATTGTGCCAAAACTCTCATCAATTTCAACCAACATAAACAGAAATCATGCTAGAGAATAAAGTTCAAGTGTCAAAGTCATTCATTCAACTCTAGCATAGAGCTTCATATTTTGAATCAACCTCGTTGTATTGGCTTTGTTGGATTAAGCCAGAATCAATCACCATTGTAGTGGAAATCCTAAGTGGTGAGACTTAGGTAGTGGACGTAGGCATCGAGTTGGCCGAACCACTATAAATTCTTGATGTTGTTTTCTCTCTCACTTCAACTCGCTTTCACTCTCCAAACTCAACCAAAGCATAGACCGAAAATTCTCTAGCAATATATGTACTATATATCCCTCTCTATTTTTTATTCTGACTTGCATGCTCTATTTTTGTATATATTATTATGGATTTTGTATTTGATGTGGGATGCCTATGCTAGGGGTATGTAGCCTTTGGATATCAGTAAGTCGTCTTTTGGTTAGTGATGCCCTTTTGCTCGGGCTCCTTTTGTTTTGATAGAGCTCTGCATCGAGATGATGCAGGATTACTAGGTTTCCATGGATTTGTATTTTGGTATACTTACATTGATTTTGTATATACATATATTTTGTTAAATGGTAAACCGATTTTACTGATATATGTTTTGACAACAAATTTTTTTTAAAAATGTTTTAAAATGAACAAATGGGTAGTATCTTTGAATCTTTGAGGCTTGTATGAGATGGGTCAGGCTCTCTTAGATGGTTCGTCTTATACGCCGGTCAGCCCAAAAATGGGTCGTGACAAGGGTGGTATCATAGACTTAGGTTTCGTAAGTTTGTGTTCGGTGTGCAGCACATGTATGTTTGATCGAGTCAGGCTAATTTGCTTCTATATATCCTTCTGATCTTCGATTCAATACTGCGGCGATCACTTGCATTTTGACATTGCATATGCAACTTTTTTTTGTTGTATGTATATATGGATCGATGTCGTGGTAGACCCTGTGTTAAAGGTCATTAGAGGCCTAGACGTGAGCCCGTAGAAGCCGCTGCTCTATCTACGGCCGATCATCATAATGCTCTAGTGTGGTCAAGGTTGCCATATCAACACCTCAGCCTCAACCTTTGTCCTAGTTAGAGATTATGATGTGTTTCACACAGGCTATTGATCGCATCGAGGCACTTATCACTGCTCAGAGAGCTACAGGTCAACCTGATCTTGGTTGACGGGTGCATTTTTTAGGTCTTAGGAGTTGAGGAACCTTAAGGATAGTTTGAATGATTTTGGGAGTTAGAGATGTCAAGTATGGAAGCTGTGGGGATCAAGACGTATGTTGGTACTAGGAGCAAGATGTATGTTATCTGGAAATTTCGCAGGATGATCAACGTACTTTAAATTTGAGTGTAACGTACGTTGTCCTTATGCGCAATGTATGTGTGCTTGAGACAGAAGCTACTGAACATGATTTCGAACCTGATGATGTACGTTATCCTCAGAATAACGTACGTTGTCTTTGTGCAGATCGCCTTTAAAGCTCTCAACAACCCAATTTCCATCATTTACTCACTCCTCTATCACTCAAATGTTAGTTTTAGTGCCCTAGACCAATTAGTATGTATATACATTGTCATTAAATTTATCATTTAGTGAAAAATGAATTTTATTTCATATCTATGAAATACTATATAATATGTTTATAAAGATAAAACTTTCATGAATAGTTTTTTCTTCCTTATGTCATCAAGTTTGACTTGATAATAAAACCCTAAGGTAAAAGAAAAACTATTCTGAATGTCCCTAATCAATTATTATCATGGGAATGAGAATGAATTAAGATTAGTATATTGCTAAGTAGATAATCATGTTTTACTAATTATGGATGCAGGACATCACATAGAACATAGATACATGTTAGAGAACATGTATTGGACTGGTCCACTATGAAATCACTTCATGGATTGATGTCACAAGTAGCTTTCTTGCAGTGGTGATATTTAAGTTCTCTCATTGAAACTCACCATCGACTCCTATATAAGGAATGACACATTTTAACTTAGTCGAACATTATTAGTAACAGGGTAACTATAAAAGCTATGATTGGATGTGTCATGAATCTTATAAATGAATGATAGTGAGATTGACAAATTTGTTCCTCTTATGAAGAGTGATATCTTTAGGCCACTTGATGAGTAGGATTGATCGAATGTATGCATGCTAAAATGAATTGATAAAGAGGTTATCAATGTTATTTGTTATATCAATCTGCTTGGGTTCAAGAAAAACATTAAGCAATATAAGGTTGACATTTATCAATGCCTTATGCTTAATTTAGATATCGTGAGACAAAAGAACTAAATATCAAACTGTGAAAGGTCAATGCCAATGCAATGGT
>CAODLS011095521.1:0-10485 GCA_948243855.1 Flueggea neowawraea | reverse complement strand
GTCAAGAGACTCTGGAACAAAGAGATCGCTTCAGTGAAAGTGATTTGGTGATATCATTTTTTCGAGGAGGCCACTTGGGAGGTCGATGACTAGATGATCCACACCTATTCGGCGCAGCTGATCCTTAGGTCAGTATGTTTTTTTTATGTCTTTGCATATTTTTGCATTACATTTGTTTTTGGCATCATCATGTCTGCATATTTGTTCATTTGGCTAGGTAGCCAGATGTTTGTTGAGCAGTCATGATTTGAGTTTGTTTGGAAACCTAGGATGAATCCTAGTTTGATATGATTTGATTCAAAATTCGAGAAAAATTTCTTTTGAGGGGGAAAGTATGTAATATCCCGCCCAAACCGATCAAATTCTTGTAGTTCTCCGTTCGGGTATGGTTTATTCTTAAGCATTTCTATCTTTGATTAGAAAATCTTGAGGGTATAGGTGTTATAGCACCCCGAGGGAGGTTCGATATATGTGGTGAGTAAGAAATGTTGGGTATGTGAGTTGAAGTGTTGAAGATGTACGTAAGTCTTATTCAAGACGTACGTTATTGGCAGCAAGACGTATGTTATTTGGAAAAGTCTGTCATGATCAACGTACGTAGACCTTGGCATGACGTACGTGGTGAAATGTTCCCGTAAGACCTGATGCCTTTGGAAGCTTACCAACGTATGTTGTGATGGAGGAACGTACGTTGTGAGGCATCACGGCTTACGTTGCATGAAAAACGACGTACATTGCCTTTGTAATTACTGAAACACACTACTTTGAACGACATAACATTTATAACCCAAACACCATCGGGTTTCGTCATAAATCCATCTCATTCACTCTGTACACTCTCAAATCACCTCAGAGCACTTCCTAGTTGGTTACCCAACATTCCTAATCCATTTTTGAGGTAAGAATCACACCATTTCCTCTTCTTTTCTTCTGATTTCAACATTGTTGCAGTTGGGTTATTTTGCTTGGATTTTGAATTTCTGAATGATGCATGTTGAAGGGACGTTTGGGGTTGTTTGACTATGTCTAGTAGGACTTAGATTAACCAGAAACAAGTCTTGAATCAAGAGATTTGATGAATTTTTGGATGATCTAGTGTTAGATTCGAGTTTGGTCAAAATCTGTTGATTTTGTTGTTTGTTTGAGGAAATTGTTGATGGATTAATGTTCTTGAGGTTGAGATCGATCAGTAGGCATATTCGGTTTCGATTTTTGTTTTTTTGGAAATAATTTTATGTCAACGCTAGTTTTGTAATTTCTGAAAAGTTTTGCCCAGATTTGTAATTTATAAAACTTGGGTTTAGATTTGTAATTTTAGAACTTAAGAGCCAGATTTGTAATTTTTGAAAAGTTTGAAGTATATTTGTAATTTTGAGAAAATAAGTTAGATTCGCAATTTTGGAGAGTTCGAGAACTCTTTTGAGGAATCTGACTGCTTAGAATAGTCGTTTGTATACTCTGGGACTTGAGGGATTAGTTTGTAATTTTACAAGGCCCAGGACTAAAAATGTAATTTTACAAAAAGTTCAGGGACCAAATCATAATTTTACATAGATTCTGATTTTTGGGTCGACATTGTTAGATCTTCTACCAATGTGGGTTTTTGGGTACTATTTGTACGTTCGAGTCTGCATATGCATGTGCACACATTTCAGTATAGCCACAGCTACTAGAGTTTCGCATACTTTGTTTCTAACACATTTGTGTTTGATGTATTGTTCAGCTTCGTGTTCCTGTCAGCGGGAACAGTCGGCCACCGGTGGCGTTTGATTCATAGAGCTTGGATATCCAGGTGAGTGGATAACAGCTTCAGATACATAGGTTGTGTCTCGAACGTATATATGTTTTTGATGTGCTGAACATATTTGTGAAAATGGACTAATCTGAGGATTGGCTAAGTAATAAAACTAAGTATGTGATTAAATATTCAATATTTAATTTTGAAAATGATATATATATATATATATATATATATATATGTTTTATATATCTCCTCTGATTTTGATGCTGCTTTGCATGCTTTGATTTTTATACTACGTATTAGTATAAATTGGTTTTCCGATATAGGGACACCTATGTTACGAGGCACGTAGCCTTTGGTATACTAATGATTTGAGAAATCCCAGCTGTTAGGGATGTTAGTAGCCTTGTGCTCTGATCTAGCACATGATTGGATATTGACTAGTGGCAGGTCCACAACACCTCGTGATTAGTGGCAGAGTCCATATCACGTTTGATTTAGTCCCTTATTGTTTGTACTATGTTTTGACTATGAGATTATGATATTACGTTATATGGTTTTGACTTCGATACTAGTGGTATCGTTTGCTGAGTGCATGTGTTTGCTTTGTCTGTAAACATTTTTGAAACGTTTATTTGAAAATGTACTACGTATGTAGTGTTTATATATATACGTATATCTGTTATACCTGCGTGTGGTATTTTAAAACGGTCTTCAAACTAGTCTTTGTTAGGCACGCATGACGCAATTTGGAGTGTTTTCCCTCGCTGGGTTTTGACCCCCATTATTTTTCCATGTTTATCCTGTTTCTCTGTTACATGTTGACATTTTGTTCCGGCAACCATTTGACATCTCTGTTCAGTGAGGCATTCATTATTTTGGTTAGTGACACCCATTTCATCGGGCTGCTCTGTTTGTTTAGGGCTCCGCACCGAGAAGCTGTCGGGTTACTGGGTTACACTTTTGTCCTTTGGATTTTTCCGCATTTATATTATTTTTACACTTGTATTGATTTTGCTTATGGCAAATATGTTATTATGATATATATATATATATATCATAATAAATATATATATGTGTGTGTGTGTTTTTTTTTTTTTCTTATAAATGAGTTTTACCCTAATGTTTTAACAAAAGAATAAATGGGTAGAGTTTCTGATTCTTTGGAAGGCTTGAACGGGATGGTCAGACTCTCATAAACGGTTCACCTCGTATGCCGGTCATGGTTCGAAAACGGGTCGTGACAAAACGGACATGTTTTGTAAAACCAAATCTGGAAAATGTAAGGTATGCCATTCAATCTGTAATAATCAAACTTCTTGTTCCTTTTTTCAAAAACATTATTTTTTCGACTGGACAATTTGTTCTTCAAAGATGTAATGGTTACAAAAAAAGATTCCCTACCCCAAAAATACTTTTGAAATGCACCCAACTCAATAAAGTCAAAGTCTAAATCTGGAACCAGCTTCGTCGGCACATTTGTAAGCAACACAAAATGGATAATTTGAAGGCATCTTGATCCGTAGGAAACTGACACATACAAAAAACTTGATGAACAATTTGTCTATTCACCTTTTTAGTATTGGGAAAGAAAACATTCTTAAATCCTAGATTACCAGTAGCAAAACTACTTCTTAAAGAAGAATTAGATACATCTAAACCAGTAATCAAAGAATATTCCCCAATACCAAATCTTAAAAATTTTCCAGCATGATTTTTCCACAACTTATGACAATTAGGTTGCTTCACCTCCCAAAGCAACAAATTGTGGATAAGTTGCAGATGTAAAGCCACATGTTTTAAATCTAGAAAACTTCCAAAAACACTCTCATGAAACATTTCCAACTAACTTGGAGACAAAACATTTTTTATAGTAGAAAGAGGATAATCAATTTCATCATAAACTATTTTTGAAGAGAAATGGTGATACAATGGAAAGTAATAATCCCACTCCTATTGCAAATTTAAAAAAAAAAATACAATGAGAACAAATAATTATTGCAATAAAAAATATATTACCAATTAACGTTAAGATAGCAGTTGCATTTCAATTACAAATAAATAAATAAACAGAAAACATTGCAGTATGAATAAACAAAAAGTTTCAATAACAGCCGCATGTATCAAGTTTTTGTTGAGTTAATATTTTCATCTTGTGTATAACAAGAACAGTTTAAAATGTTGTTAGCAGTATTACAAATTCTGGTTAAAAAGAAATTTTTGGAACCAAACCGTTACAATAACAAACAAACAAATTTGCAAGCATAACAACTTCAATTACAAATAAATAAACAAACTGAAAAGATTACAGTAGGAATAACAAGGGTGTAATATCCCGTATTTTTTGATAATTATTTTAAATAAATTTGGGTAAAATTTTGAACTTTTATTTTGGTAATTGGAGGGTTAATTTTATGTTTAAGATGTTAATTGGGTGATTAATGAAGGTTAGGAGTGATTTGGAAGTGAATTATTAAGTGAAAAATTGTTGAAAATTGAAAAAGAAAATCTGTAAAGAGGACTAGACGACCAATCATCCACCGTTGGGTTGCAAAACTGCATGTCGTTTGCCGTTGGAGGGTGTTGTCATTCGTGCGTGTGCGGCTATTGTCCATGAACGTGTCTTAGTCGTCAAACGACGCATCGTCTGGGTCAGGTGCACCGAACACACATGCGTTCACGTGATGGAACTGGACGGCATGTCGTGCGCTCTATCATCTGTGCCTTCCGCCTGTCGTGCGTGGCAGTGGATGCTCAGGTGAAACGACACCGTTTCACCTGGGTTTTTTTCTTTTTAAATCAACCAGACTCCTCTCCTCTTTGCTTCGTTTTCTCTTCATTTCTTCACTCAAATCCGACCCAAATCACTTCCTCTTGCTTCTAGATCATGCCTCCTTCAATTTTGAGGTAAGTTCATTAACTATTTTGGGATTAATGCTCCATTTTATGCATATTTTTTCTTGAAATATTATTTGAACGAAAATGGGTACAAATGGAGCTAGGGTTCGATTTTGTGTGGATTTGTGGCTTGATTTGAAGTTGTTCTTGATAGATTTAAGTATGAGGATCATGGGAGAACATGGATTTAGCTTGAAATGTGAGAAATTGATGATTTTTATTATGGGTTTATTTTGGTCCGAAAATTTGATTTTCTATTTGGACGGTTTTAGGTGGTTTTGATGGAAACCAATGATGAATTTGGATTACTGGGACTGTTTCGAGTGGGTTGGAATGATTGCAAACATTAGGTTCCGCTCGAATTGAGTTTTTATGCATTTTGCAAATAATTTTTTTCGCTAGAACTTCGGTGTAAATACTGATTTTGCTGAAATAATTGGAGGGATGTGTCTGATATTTTACACGATGGTCAGTTTTGTAATTTTGGGAAAATAAATTCTAGATTTGTAATTTTGGAAAATATTGGATATTTTTGTAATTTTGAGAAATTTGAGGTTTTATTTATAATTTGAGTTATTTAATGGATTTAATTATAAATTCTAAAAGTTTGGGGATTAATTATTAATTTTTGGAATTTTAGGGACTAAAGTGTAATTTCAATTTCGGGGACCAAATCGTAGTTTTACATAGATTTCGATTTTTCAGTCAAGAATGTTATATTTTCGACCGAAATGTTTCGGAAGTTGTTTTTGTGTCTGAGTCTGCATATGCATGTGCACTTATTTCGGTAAAACCACAGTACCAACATCGTATTTTTTATTCTGCTATTGTTATTGTTTCAGCTTCGTGTTCTGGTCAGCAAGATTAGCTAGCCACCGGCGATGCGTGACCAGGGCATCCAGCTTGGATATCTAAATGAGTGGATGAAAGTTTTAGGCACATTGGTTGTAATATTCCACCAATTCTAGTTAGGATTCCTGTAGATTTCTGACTAAGTCCGATTTGATCTTGAAGATAATCGAATGCATTTATCGAGGATTAGGTGTTATCGAACCTCAAGGGAGGTCCGATGCACGTTAGGAAGCATGAAATGTCGAGTGTGTGAGTGAAGAGTGAACAACGTACGTTGTAAATTGAGGAAAATGTACGTTGTACATTGAGGAAGATGTACTTTATCTGGAAAACAACATAACGTACATTGTAGAGGTATGACGTACGTTATCTGTGACGAGGATGATCAATGTACATTGGCTGAGAACGACGTACGTTGAGGTGTGTTTTCCTTGAAACTGTGGCTATTGGATGCATCACAACGGGTGTTGTGAGGTACGACGTATGTTGTGGGTCACCAGAACGTACATTGTCATTGATTATAATGTACGTTTTGAAATCGTCGAAACGGTGCGTTTTGATTTGCAGCTCTTAAAATGGACCCAACCCGAAGTTTTTTGTCATTTATCTCCATTTCTCACATCAATCTCGTCTGAAACTCCTCTGCATTGCTCCCCTGATGTTCCTAATCAACTTCTGAGGTAAGATTAACGTCCGTTCTTGGTTTTAAACTCCTTTTCATGCATTAAATTCATGGATTGCGTTTTGGCCGAAACCCATCTAAGGTTTGGATTTTCTTATTATTTTGATTTAATGGATGTTGATGGATGTTAGAATAGGTTAGAGGGGACTTATATGAACATGATTCAAGCTTTAAATCAACTGATTTGGTGACTTTTTGGAAGAACTAGGGTTACGTTCGGTTTTAATGATTTTGGGTTAATTGTGATGATTGTTTGTGAAATCTGAGTTTAGATTCGTGTTCAAGAGGTGAATTTAAGTCGGGATGTGTGTTTGATTTCATCGAGTATCGAGCGAAGCGTAATTTTGACATTTTTGCAAATATTTTCTGTCGTGGCAGATTTTGGGGCTTTTTTGTAAATACTTTATGACGTAGATAGATTTGTAAATATTAGAGAGTTAAGGGATAGATTGTGATTTTTGGAATCATATGGACTGACTTGTAATTTTACAAGTCAAAGACAAATTTGCAATTTCTAAGAGTTCGAGAAAAAATTTGAGGAATCTGACTACTTGAAATAGTCGTTTGTATACTCCGGAACTTGAGGGATTAGTTTAGAATTTTACGAGGCTTAGGGACCAAAACATAATTTTACATTAGTTGGGGGACCAAATTGTAATTTTACATAGATTCTGATTTTTGGGTCGACATTGTTAGATCTTCGACCGATGTGGGTTTTTGGGTACCATTTGCACGTTCGAGTCTGCATATGCATGTGCATGCATTTTAGTACAGCCACAACTACTAGAGTTTCACATATTTTGTTTCTAACACATCTGTGTTTGATATATTGTTCAGCTTTGTGTTCCTGTCAGCGGGAACAACCGCCCGCCAGTGGCTTTTGATTCATAGAGCTTGGATATCCAGGTGAGTGGATAACAACTTCAGACACATAGGATGTGTCTCGAAACTTCTATATATGTTTTTGATGTGCTGATACATATTTGTGAAAATGAACTAATCTGAGGATTTGCTAAGTAATAAAACTGAGTATGTAATTAAATATTCAGTATTTGATTTTAAAAATGATATATATATGATTTTATATATCTCCTTTGATTTTGATGTTGTTTTGCATAAGTATAAATTGGTTTTCCGATATGGGGATGAGCTAAACCATTCCCGGAACCATGACCGGCGTACGAGGTGAACTGTCTATGGGAGTCCAGCTCATCCCTCACAAGCATCAGATAGTAGAAACTCTACCCATTCATTTATTTAAATAAATATTTAAAAACAAATAAAGGTTTAAACCTTATTTATTAAAACAAATATATACAAAAATAAGTGCAAAAAATATTTCAAATTAAAAACATTTGAAATGAAAGAAACAATAAGAAAAACAATAAATAAACCCACAGACACCCGATGTGGAGCATCTAACAAACCATACAACGGGCCCAACCAGAAGGGCTCTCACCGCCAATCAACAAATGCCTCACTAAGCGAAAAGTCAACCTGTAATAAGAACGGAAATAAACAAAGATAAAACAAAGAAAGGGGGTCAAACCCAGTGAGGGACAACACTCCAGAACACTTCATACGTGCCTCACAAAGACTGTTTTGAAAACAGTTCGAAATACCACAAGCAGATATATTCAAATATGCATATGTACACACTACATACGTAGTAGGTTTCAAAGATAAATTTCGAAAACGTTCACAACAAAAGCAAACAGCATGCACGAAAACGTTGCTAGAACTAAGCAAAATCCTTTAACGATATTCTCAAAATAAACCAAAGCTAAAATGCTTTTAAAACCAAGCGAGGTTCCCCAAAAAAACCTTTTGTCACAACAAAGGTTCCAAAACAAAACCCATTTTTAAGTTGTACTAACAACTTTAGAAATCAAAAACTTCATATTAGAGTTCAAAAACCTTTCTAGCTTTCCTAGAAATTTTAGAATCAAAGTTTTGCCACGTAGGCATAATAATAATAATTTAAAACATATATCGTAGATATCAGAGTAAAAAACATATATCACAGATAAAGGACCCTAAAATAGCGTGATATGGACTTCACCAATAATCACGAGGGGTGTGGACCTGCCAACAATGGTGATGAGGACTCTGCCTCTATAAATATCAGATCATGTGCCTAATCAGAACACATGGCTACCGACATCCCTGGTAGCCGGGATTTCTCAAACATTGGTATACTAAAGGCTACGTACCCCGTAGCATAGGTGTCCCATCTCCAAAACATATACATAATATAATTAAATCCAAAACATAACGGTCATAAGATTGAGTATATCAAAAACAAAGAGAGAGATATATAAGATATAACTTATATATCAAGATTCCAAAAACAAAGTCACTGATTTCCCAAAACAATTCCATAATTCAAATATATATATATATTTTTCTTAAACATAATCTTTATTTTGAAAAGATATATGAAAACCCAGACAAATACCATTTACAGAAAACTTAACAAAATCCCCATAATAGGGTAAATACACAAAGCATACAGATCAAAATTTATTTCCAAAATATACCAAAGAAATATAATATAATCAATTTATATTATATTTTAAGAAATAAATTAACCTTCCAAGAATATAGAATTTTTCAAAAAACATAGAGTTATTAATATTTCCAAAATATTAATAACTTTTCAAAAACGTATTTTTTCATTCATCACAATTTTCCAAAATATTCCAAAAACAGATTTAAATCAACGAAGTCCTCACATAGACAAATTTTAGGATTTTTAATCCCTTAATTATTCCAATTTACATGCTTTGGTGATAGCACAACAAAAATGTATAAGTCGAATAGGCACAGCCTATGTGTCTGAAGCTGTCATCCACTCACTGGACACCGAGCTAATAATCCGGTCGCGGTCCACTGGTAAATGACTGGTCGCATCGGGAACGAAACAAAGCTAAGACAAAATATTTTGCAAACAAATCAATATAGTGATTGTGGCAACCCAGTTGCGGTCCACTGGGGGGAATATTTACTCGGGCTCAGTGGGCCAAGTCGAGCCCACGAGTAGGGAATCAAGCCTAAGCCTTGGGGAGCCACGAGAATGAGTCCACCAAAAATTGCAGCAAACAAGGCAGATTGCAAGAGTTAGTGGAAAAGGTGGAATAGGATTCCACCAAGTTTTGGCGGGAGAATTTGTTATTAGGATGAGAGGAAGAAGCCATATTTTTTGAGGAGTTGTTACAATGGCTTCCAACAAATATGACAATAATAGATGAATGAGGACATAATGTTAACCAAAAGGAAGTCTTTCTACAAGTGGAACCAAAGAGAAACTCTATTGCAACTAAAATTTTCCAGTGAAGCGACAAGTTTACCAGAGGAATACCATTAAAGTGACATTGCAGACAGATTAAAGGGACTCTACACCATACATTACATTACATTACATACCCTAGTGGTGTTTATCACTTTTTTCCTTTAGTTCCTAGCCTTTTTCTTTTATCTTTCTTCCATTGTTCTTTTGATTTTCAAGCTTCCCACTGTACCTTTTGTTCATCAATAAAATCATCCTCATCATTCTTGTAATAACCCTCCCGTTTTGATCAATTCTCTGTAGCGTTCTGATCAAGTCAGACAAGTTCTTTATTGGAACGTCAATCGATTTCGTTATGACCTCAGTTATGATTTGGTTCTTGAATATTCGAGACGATGTTCGAATAGTTGAAAGAGGTTATTTTTGTAAGGTTGGGTGTCGTTGGATATCGGGAATGATCTAACGCGCGTTCGGAATCAAAGGAAGTTGAGGAATGTTGTCTGGAGTATGCCGACGTACGTTGGAAATTTGTGAAACGTACGTTAACTGGGATTCTTGCACAACGTACGTTGTGGCAAGATGACATATGTTATTTGGAAGGAAAGATGATCAGCGTACGTTGTGAGTTTGAGACATATGTCGTGAAGTTACATTTTCGAGACAGAAGCTACTGGACACGTTGTGGAGCATGATGACGTACGTTGTAAAACTTTATAACGTACGTTGTGACACTAAGACATATGTTGCATGACAGAATGGCGTACATTGTCTTTGTTCTGCATAGCTTAAAACGGGCCGAAACCCATCATTCCGTCATTTTACTCTCAATTCTCCACTCCAAACTCTCTCAACTGCTCTGGAATCCTCCCACATTGCTTCCCCAACATTCCTACACATCTCTGGAGGTAAGATTTCAGTTCTAATCACATCTTTTCGTCCATTTCATGCATTAAATTTCAGAAATTCATTTTTGGCTGAAATTGAAATGGGTTTCGGATTTTGCATGATTCTGTTGAAATGGAT
>CAODLS011095419.1:0-11128 GCA_948243855.1 Flueggea neowawraea | reverse complement strand
TTAACAGCCGAACATTCAACAACAACTTGAAGAGTTTAAGCCAAACCATCATCTTCAACTCACTCCTTTGATTCCCACCTTTAATCCATTAACACTCAACTAAAGCAAGTTAAAAACCACACTGAAATGCTTCCAAAAACCAACCCTACAGTCCCCCAGAATCCCAGAAGCATTCAACACTTAATGATGCCATAAGAGAAAGAGAAAAGAAATAATGGAAGCACGAACAAGTTTTTGGAGTTAAATGCTTACATCAAAGTTGAAGAGAACAACGGATGAAAGTTGAGAGCTAAAGAGGATCGGGTTTGGAGTGAAGAAATGAGGAGTGAAAGAGAGAGAGTAAGTTGCAATGGGCGGTGGAAAATCTGGGCTTAAAAGGCGTCAAAATGGCAGAGTTGGGCGGTGGAAGAATGATTTAAAGAGGAGGAGTTGCAGAGGTGGGCGGTGGGCGGTGGAAGGCAGTTTAAAAAGAGAAAAGAAAAACGGTGCCGTTTTCTGGAAATTTGCTGCTCACCCACATACGAACGACAGCCCACGCTCACAGACGACAGCCAACCAATGACGCCGTTTCGCCTTGAGACGCTGCACACCCACGAACGACAGCAATTCTCGACGGACGACAGCATCTTGGCTTAAACGCGAGGAAGGCAAAACGGACGACCTGTAGCACGTTCTTGGCTTATTTATTTCCCAGTGAATTTCTTCTTTTATTCCAACGAAGTCCCACTTAATTAACAACTCTAATCACTTCCCAAAACCTCATTAATCACCCAATTAACATCTAAAACAAAAATTTAACCTCTCGATCATCAAAATAAAAATTTAATAATATATTAATAATAATAATAATAAAATAAAATAAAAATTACTAGAATAATTATTTGGATTGAGAGAGATATTATATACTTTCCCCCTCAAAAGAAATTCGTCATCGAATTTCCAAACAGGCCTGATCAGGCTAAATTTAGAATCTACCAAAATTCCCGATACTAAATCCTATTAACATTCTAACTCTCTCGAACTCAGATATTTAAACATGCATCAGAAATGCAAAAAATGTAGAGACAGAATACATAGACAGAATGCAGAGGTAGAAAGCAGAGGACACTGACCTACGAATCAACAAGGTCAAATAGGTGTGGATATCTACGCCGCATCTCATCTTCAGCCTCCTAAGTGGCCTCCTTAATTGAATGGTGTCTCCAAACCACCTTCACTGAAGCTATATCCTTGTTTTGGAGTCTTTTGACCTATCGGTCAACAATCCTCAACGGAACCTCATCATAAGACAGATCAGGCCCAACCTCAACCGACTGTGGTGCTAGAACATGGGATAGATCAGAGAAATACTTCCTCATAAGTGAATTGTGAAACACCGGATGAACAGACGCAAACTGCGGTGGTAGTGCCAACTCATGCACCACGGCCCCAACACGGCCGATAATCTCCAAAGGACCAATGTACCTCAGACTCAACTTGCCCTTCTTCCCAAATCTCATCACTCCTTTCATCGGCGATACCTTGAGAAATACATGGTCTCCAACCTCAAACTCCAAATGTTTACGCTTTGGATCAGCGTAACTCTACTGACAACTATGAGCAGTCTGAATCCTCTACTAGATCAACCTGACTTTCTTTATAGTCTTTAAGATAAGATCCAGCCCCAAAGGTTCTCTCTCACCGACCTCGACCCAACACAGAGGAGATTTGTACTTCCTGCCATACAATGCCTCGTAATGTGGCATCCCGATACTCGAATGGTACAAGTTATTGTATGCAAACTCTACCAAAGATAAATGAGAATCCCAACTCCCAGAAAAATCTAATGCACACACTCTCAACATATCCTCTAAAGTCTGAATCGTGCGCTCGAACTGACCATCAGTCTGTGGATGAAAAGCTGTACTGAAATCTAGTCGAGTACCCAACGCTCTCAACATATTCTCTAAACTCTTCTTGCGGATGAAAAGTGAAAACTAAAAAGTGAACTGAAGTCCTTTGTCTGACACTATAGAGATCGACACACCATGCAATCATACAATTCTATCTATGTACAGCTTTGCTAGGCATGCCACTCCATATGTCATCTTAATAGGAAGAAAATGTGCTGACTTGGTCAATCGATCAACGATAACCCAGATAGAGTCATACCCAGAAGATGTCCTAGGTAAGACAACTACAAAATCCATAGTGTTGCGATCCCATTTCCACTCCGAAAGGGGCATCTGCTCCAATAATCCAAAAGGACGCTGATTCTCAAACTTAAACTGCTGACAGGTCAAACACCGACTAACAAACTCATTGATATCCTTCTTCATCCCTGGCCACCAATAAGACTCTCTCAGATATCGATACATCTTAATGTATCCCGAGAGTATAGAATACGTTGAACTATGACCCTTGGTCATAATCTCCTCACGCAAACCACTCGAAGATGGTATACACAATCACAGTCCAAACCAAAGGACTCCAGAATCGTCAACACTAAACCCTGGCACCTCAAAAGACTTAACTTTCTCAATCAAACTCTGGAATTCATAATCCTCCTTTTGAGCCTCTCTAATTTGATCCAACAACACATGTCTTGCTTCCATTTGACCAGACAATACCCCTGAGTCGTCAAACTATAGCTCAACTCCAGACTCCATTAGACGCTGCCACTCTGACACTGTAGGTCATCTCTCAATAGAAATATGAGCTAAACTACTCATCGACTTCCTACTCAAAGCATCAGCAACCACGTTTACCTTTCCAGGATGATATGATATGGTGCAATCATAATCCTTTAGCAAATATAGCCAACATGTCTGCCTTAAGTTTAGGTCTCGCTACCTAAAAATGTACTTCAGACTCTTATGATCTGTGAAGATTTCAAAAGTATCTCTGTATAGATAATGCCTCCATATCTTGAGTACAAACACCACTGTTGCCAACTCCAAGTCATGCATCGGATAGTTCTATTCGTGCCTCTTAAGTTGCTCGATGCATAGGCAATTACTTTACCATGTGGCATCAATACACAACCTAGGCCAACTCTCAATGCATCACAATACACCATAAAAACCTCCAGAACTCGACTGTAGAACCAACACCGGCGCACTAGTTAAACATTCCTTTAACTTCTGAAAGCTCTCCTAACATCTATCAGATTAAACAAACTTAACTCCTTTTTGAGTTAATCGAGTCATAAGAGTTGCAATCCTAGAAAAATCCTGGATAAACCTCCTATAATACCTGGCTAAACAAAGGAAACTTCGAATCTCTGTAGCAATCTTAGGCTCTCCTAATGGAGTATTGCCTCTACTTTCTTTGGGTCTACCATAATGCCCTCTCTCGATACCACGTGTCCGAGAAACGCCACTTGTTCAAGCCAGAATTCACACTTTGAGAACTTAGCGTAAAGCTGATGTTCTCGTAAAGTCTGTAATGTTGACCTCGCGTGGTCCTCGTGCTCCTCCTTACTCCTCGAGTATATCAGAATGTCATCGATGAAGACAATCACAAACTGATCCAAATATGGTCTAAACACCATGTTCATCAAATCCATGAATGTCACAGGTGCGTTGGTCAAACCAAACGACATTACTAGGAACTCGTAGTGACCATATCTAATCTGAAATCGATTCTTAGGAACATCCTCACCTCTAATCGTCAACTGATGATATCCCGACCTTAAGTCGATCTTAAAAAACCATTGTGCACACTGCAATTGGTTAAACAAATCATCTATCCTCAGACGTAGATATCGGTTCTTCACTATTACCTTGTTGAGTTGACAATAATCGATACATATAAGAAGGCTCCCGTCTTTCTTATTTACAAATAATACCGGAGTGCCCCAAGGTGAAACGCTCGATCGAAAAAAACCCTTGTCTAACAACTCCCTCAACTGAGTCTCTAACTCCTTCAGTTTGGATGACGCCATCCGATACGGTGAAATCGATATCAAATCGGTACTAGGCTGTACCGCAATCACAAAATCAATCTCCCACTCAGGTGGAAGTCCCAGTAACTCTTCCTGAAACACGTCTGGAAACTCCCAAATCACTTGTACATCTTCAAACCTCAATTTTGATCCTTCAAACTGGGTCAAAACAAAAGAAAAATATGCCTTACATCCACAACGAATCATTTTCTCTGCTCTAATTGCTGACACATAACTCCGTGCAACACTATCTCGCTCACCTTGATAATAGAACTCAGTCTGACCAGGTGGGCAAAAATATATTCTCTTGGCAAAGAAATCAAATGTAGCATGCCAATCAGAAAGCCAATCCATACCCAGGATGACATCAAACTCTCTCACGTCAAATAAAATAAGGCCAGCTACCAACTCATGCCCATCAACGAAAATCGCGCAACCTTGAACCCCCAAATCGGTTAGTAATTTACTTCTCAAGGGCGATGACACCTCTGATAACCTATCCAATTGACACAACACCAACCCTGAACGCTCAATAAAAGGCGGGGTGATAAATGAATGCGATACACCAGTATCAAATAACACATATGCTAGAGTACCAAATATAGGGAGCGTACCAGTAACTGCAACATTGGAGGTCTGTGACTCATAACGAGTGAGATGATATACTCTGGTTTTCCCTCCTGTAGAAGCAATACTCTGAGCTGCCTCCTATAACAGCATATACTCCATCCCCCTAGTAAGCTCAGCTATCTGCCTGATAGTAGTCAATCCCAGAGTCGCCACCACTCTACTGATCGTGGATTGTAACCTATCCAGAAAATTCCTCGCCAATGCCTCCTCTCCCTGACTCTAAGAAGGTGCATACCTGCTCAAATTCTTGAACTTCTCCTTGTACTCTGTCACTGACATTCCCATATCCTAACAGAAGACATTGAACTCATTCGCTTTCTTATCTTGGATACTCCAATGAAGAACAAATGCGTTGAGATCATCCTTGAATCTAGCCCAAGTGAAATCTCCCCGAGCCTGCAGACTGCTCCACCACCTAGTTGCATGGCCTCTTAGAAGGAACACAGTAAGTCTGACCCTGCTGGTACCATCAGTAATGCCTCGAGCCTCAAAACGATGATCCACCTCAAGAAAGAAATCATAAGGATCTTCTCCCATTACACCTGAAAATTTGGGTGGGTTGAGCTTCATAAACCTGTCCAGAATATCATCCTCTCTGACCCATTGTGCAATAGGTACAACCACCAGAGCGACTGCTATGCCTCCATCGGGCTGAGGCTGGGGTGCTTGCAGATCTATAAGTGGCGGATCTTGATGACCAATAACCATCTGAGCTCTCTCCATGCGCTCGAGAACCTGAGTCATATGTTGAGACATCTCCATCTAAGTTGTGATGAGTTGTTGAAGCTGAAGCTGTTGCTGCTGCTAAGGTGTTGTTGTTACAACCTCTGACACATTATGAGAATCATACGGATCCACAGTAAACTGATTGGCAGCCTCAATAGGAACACACCTAGGTCCACCACGACCACGATGGTCCATCGCTACAAAAATAAGACAGAAAAAACATATATGTAGATGTCAGAATGCAAGTGATTTCAATAGTACCAAGACAGAGATCAAAAAGATATATAGAGGCAATTCAGACAGACTCAATCAAAGATACCTATGCTCCATACTGATCTAGACAATACATAACATAATACCCTGATACCACCTTTGTCACGACTCGTTTCTAGATCATGACCAATATACGAGGCGAAACATCTAAAGGAGCCCGATCCATCTTGAAATCCCAATATGGAAATCCAAGAGGGGGTGTGAATTGGATTCCTAGCTAAAAATAAAATTTTTTGAAAACCTTTAGAAATATTCTTAAATAAAAAATAGTAGCTTAATTCAAAATACTCCCACACAATAATTAACAGAAAAAGAGTAAGAGATAGAGAAACAAAGCCCAATATTTATAGTGGTTCGGTCATCTTTGACCTACGTCTACTCCTCTAGCTTACTAGAGAGATTGAATCCACTAAGCTTCCTCACTTCCGGGTGGAGGCAAACCGTTTATAATTTCTTGTTTTTCAGGCTCACAATAAAACCTTTTACACCTTGTTTTTGGTTGGACCAAACAAGAAAACCATACACTTTGTTTTTTTTTTTTATTTAGGAATCAAACAAAGTAAACCTAAACTTCTTTGAAGCTTTACAACTAAAGATTGATTAAAACAATGTTTTCATATTGAAATATATACCAACTTGATTATCAGATAGCAAGTAAACAACTTAGTTGGAAAAGAGAAACTTAAGAAAGCAATAAATGATCAAGAATGACAATATCAAGGCTTTAAATTTCTCAAAAATGTTCTCTTTTTTTTTTTACCTCTTGACTGGGGACGCCTATTTATAGAGGCTCTCCAAAAACTAGCCGTTGCAAATCCTAAGACAACCGTTGTGAGAGAGTTGCATAATGCTGAAATTAATGATGTCAGTTCGTACTACGTATGTACCAAGTGTACTACGTACATAGTTCATGATTATATCAGAGTCCTATGCGCAATGATCTTTCTTTCGCCTGCATAAGGCAAGTTTCAGTACCCACTACTTGTCAGGTGGTAACTAAGTGCTTAGTTCTCCCATCTATGTACACAGAGCTTGAATACTGTGTGCGTTGGAATCAGTGCTACATACGTTGTTGAGTCTTCAATGGTCATGCCTTTGATCTTCCTCATAAATGTGTCAGAGAATTTTTGAATTTTCAAATATTGAGGAGCGTTTGCATTTGTTAGGTTATCCAACTCACCTTATCTAACACCTCTGTGTTTTTATCCTTTATGTGTGGCTCACTATGCTGATACTCTCTAAATTCATGTTAGAGAATATTCTCATTTGAATTCTGACACACTACAACTGATTTTGGTGTTATCCTGTCAGATAAATATCATCCTCGTCTACGTGCATTATAGTATGTTCTGTGTGCATAGTATCAAGTGGTATTTAAACTAGTAAGTATCTTTTTTTTACTACGTGCTTAGGTCTATGTTCAACAAGCATAGCAATATACTAATCCATTATGTTTTCTGATGCACCACGTCTACGTGCACTGCACTCCTTGCTACACGCACAATATGATATTGGGTTATTCTTCTTTACTGATTCACAGCATCTACGTGCATTACATTTAGCTTTTGCGCTCATTGCACATGTTCTACACGCCTTGCATGAGCTATTGTGCGCATAACGTCCATTTCTGAAATCTTGATATTCCTCTATCTCTGATCAAATTGCATAGGTCTTGGTTAAAAGTACATGGATAATTCTTTAACGTACTTAGAGAGTTGAAGAATGTGCATAGCTTAACTGTTTCAATTGGTTTGTTAAATTATCAAAATTCAAGAGTTTTCTTGTTAATCAAAAACTGATTCAACATTCTCCCCCTTTTTGATGATAACAAAACATTGAAAGAGTTTCCACTCCCCCTCAATCAATGCACCTGTTATTAATATTACTAAAATAATTTTGATCAAGGTTGTTAAGCCTTGTCTAAATGTTAGAGCACAAATTTTATCACATATCAGAGCAATATCAGAGTAATCAAAATCTTGTTAACCTAGGCATTTTTCTCCCCCTTTTTGTTATAATCAAAAAGATATATAGAGGCATAATCAGAGGACACAAAAGTGGAGAGAAGAGCAATTATATTAATAGAGCCGATATACATAGCAGGTATAAAACTAGAAAGATGAAGCACATACGATATGGAAAGTGCAAGATGTATGCATGAACAACGATGTGAATCTTTGATATGAGAATCACTATCGAGAAGTGGAAGGCTGAGAGCTAGAAGTCTGGAGTTCTTTTGCGACTGTAGAGAGAACTTGTGCGATGCCTTCCTCAGATAATTTTGGGGCAACCTCTCTGATGGTTCTTTGGATCAAAATTTGGAAATATAAGTCATCAAAAAGAGATTTCAAATCTTTTTCATCATCAGATAATTCAACGACCTCTGGAATCAGAGGCATGCTGGCCATTTTTGCTTTTTCTTCCGCTATTAGATTCTCTAAAATTTTGATCCGTTTCTGGTGGGCTCGTTCATGAGAAATATTAATAGGATTGATAACAGACTCAGGTTCTGGAATTGGTTGAGGTGGAGGACCTTAGGGATGAAATGGAAATTCCCATCTAGAAGAGTCACTGGACTCACTTGATTCCGATCTAGAGGATGATGATGTTGCCTTGAAATCCAGGCCAACAAAGCTACACATGAATTCTTATCACATTTTCTTCAGTTGATCAATGTCTTTGGATATACTAAAGTGACGTTGAGATGAAGAGGGATGAGTTTTGGTCGCTTTAGACTTCTGCTCAGGAGGCACAACAGTAGGAATGATAGTGGCAGGTCTAGCTTCTGCTGGTGGGTCCTCAAAAGCATATCAGACCTCCACAGATGGCAACTTAATGTCAGGTCTAGCCTCAGGCAAAGGCAAATCAGATGCAGTGTGCTCCTCTTCTGCTTGCACTGCAAGTTCTTCACGACGTTCCCTTTCTACTGAGATTTTAGATGCACAACTTGTTTGCACTTCAGGGTCAGTTGGTTCCCCTGTCATATGCACATCAGATTCAACATGGGATTCCATGAATGATTTAACAATTGGTTCAGTAGGATGTTCTTCAGTAGGTGTGTTTGCATAGAATTCCCTTACTAGGTTAGGAAAATAGGGTGAAGCTTCAACACAAAAGTCTCTAATCCCGAAACGTCTAAAGTCATCTTCAAGATCTAATCCTCCTTCCTTTAAAGATATGAAATCAAATGATCTTGATTCTGAAAACTGAACGTTTTGAAGATGCTTGAATAGTTTTTCAGCTTTTGCATCAACAAATCGTGAGGAATCAAACTCTTCCTCAGTGGCAATTCCTTTTGGCTTCTTGGTTTTCCTGGAGGGAGACGAGACCGGAGAAAACATGGGTTGATGGTCTTTGGTCCACTTGATTCCTTTTGAAGATTCTCCTTTGGATGATTTCTTTGGTGAATCATGAGCCATTTTTGTGCAGATTTTAGATTTTGGTTTTGGCACCATATAAATAGTTGTTGTTATGTGGGCAGAGAGAAATGAAGAACATACGGTGTTTTTAAGGTTTTGTGTTTCTGGAAAGAGTGGGAAATTTGTGAGTGAATCTGAAATGTAGCAAGTATCAGAGGTGTAAGAAGTTTGAGTTGAGAGAACAGATTTAGTGGAAGTGAAGTTAGGGTTTTGATTTGATCTAAATTGAAGGACAAAAAAATGGGTTTTTATAAGGAAAAGAATGTCTAGGTGCACAGATAAATGTATTGTGTACATTGTTTAGAAGTTTATAGGGACCTACGTATACATGAACCTATTCTATGCACACAGTTTATGCACTATTGTCTTTACGCACCTTGTACCATACTATGTAAGTCCTTCCTACGTGCTTTGCACTTAATACAACACACTTAAAGCCATTATTCTTGAAGTTTTAGAGTAGATCCCCTTCTCGTCTACCAGCATAGTGTCTCATGCAGCGCACACATTACAACCCAAGAAAGTTTCTAGTGAACAACCATTCCCTATAACGCACACAGTACACCCTACTGTGTACGTAGCACTTATCCAAAGATATATTCTGCGTGCGCAGTACCTCTTCGACACACTTAGCTGCTAAACCTGATGTACTCAGTTTTTGACTGACCATCAACACCATGCGTTGTGTCTTTTTTAATGCACACAATATAGTTACAGAAACTATTACTTCCATACTCAGACTTTTCAGTTTTAGTGATTTCTTTTTGCATATGGATCATTTTAATGTAAATGTATGCATGAATGTAGATGAACATAAATTATGCATAAATAATCAAAATTCATTCAAATCACACATTCCTGTTCTGCTACGGAAGGACATAAAGTTCTTTTCATTAATGGGTTTTGTTAATATATCTGCAAGTTGATCCGTTATGGACACAAACTCAAGTTCAATATCACCCTTGATAACATGGTCATAGATAAAATGATGTTTGATGTCTATGTTTTTTTCCTTAAGTGCTGTATTGGATTTTTTGAAATATTAATGGTACTAGTGTTATCACACTTAATTGAAACTTTTGAAAATGAAATTTTAAAATCCAAAAGTTGTTGCTTGATCTACAAAATCTGAGCTACACAACTTTCAGCTGCTACATATTCAGATTCAGCAGTGGAGAGTGCAACACAATTCTGTTTCTTTGAGAACCAAGATACTAGTGCACTACCTAAGAATTGGCAACTACCAGACATGCTTTTCCTGTCTAATTGGCTTCCTGCATGATCGACATCACTATAGCCAACTAGATCAAAGCAGTTATTTCTTGGATACCATAAACCTACATTTTTTGTTCCAACTATATATCTAAAAATTCTTTTTATAGCAGTTAAGTGAGATTCTTTTGGACAAGATTGAAAACATGCACATAAACATACACTAAACATGATATCTGGTCTACTTGCTGTAAAGTAAATGAGAGATCCAATCATATCTCTGTAAAGTTTTTCATCCACTCCTTTTCCTTGCTCATCTTTAGTAGTTTCATTGTAGTGCTCATAGGATTTGAAGCGATTTTAGTGTTCCCCATTCTGTATTTCTTCAACATATCACCGATATATTTGTTTTGATTAATGAAGATGCCATTCTTCATCTGCTTGATTTGCAATTTGAGAAAATGGCTAAGTTCTCCCATCATACTTATTTCAAACTCCTTTTGCATTAGCTTTGAAAACTCATCACAAAGAGATTCATTAGTAGCACCGAAAATTATTTCATCAACATAAATCTGTACTAAAAGTAAGTGCCCATTTTTGTGCAAAGTAAAAAAGGTATTATCAACTTTACCTCTACCGAAACCATTAACCAACAGAAATTGACTCAATCTTTCATACCAAGCTCAAGGAGCTTGCCTTAATCCATAGAGAGCCTTTTTTTGCTTGTAGACATGGTTTGGATGGTGAGGATCTAAAAATCCAGGGGGCAATTTCACATACACCTCTTCCTTGATGAATCCATTTAGGAATGCATTTTTTACATCCATTTGAAACAGCTTGAAGTTTCTGAAGCAGGCATAGACACACAATATTCTGATAGCTTCTAATATTGCTACTGGTGCAAAAGATTCTTCGAAATCTATGCCTTATTCTTGTAAATATC